>LPNX011181694.1:626461-644457 GCA_001517045.1 Pseudotsuga menziesii | reverse complement strand
GGGGATGATGTCATCTACTAGAATGTAATTGGTTGATTTTTATAGTACATTTTGGTCCTTTTGAGGCCCATTTTTGACCTCAAATTCTCTCTAATGGTACCTCATAAAGAACCTATGTAAGATCTTTTACCCCGTTTGATAGACCCATATCCTACTGGCTATAGTCCTATTTCTGATGATGCTCCATCTTGTGGTTTTTCTCCTCATGATTCGGGTCAAACCTTTAACCCTATAGTTTTAAATCCTAGTTCTATTTCTAGTCCTCCTTCACCCTCAATAGATGGGGGGAAATACTCAGCTCAAGTGGTATATGTACCTTCTAATGCTAGGGGGAAACCCCCGACGCGACCTACATTATTAGTTAGTGGAGTTGTTACTAGTACTAGGCAAAGATATAATGCAGGGAAATATGCAGTGTATGTTCCTCCTACCCACACCAATATGGTAAATTCTCCATTGAGTTCAAGCCAACCCTTAGGGGTACAACCTATAGTTAACCAGCCTTCTTGGGGTTATTGTTACCCAACAAATCAATTACCTATAATAAACATGAATTATCCACCTACATATACATGAACTATGTATTATGGAATCCCTTACCCAGGAAACATGTTTACACCATGGGGGAAACCTAAATGGTATTAGATGCCAACAATGGGGGGAATGCCTATTCTTACTACGGGAGGTGACAGAGGACCACCTTATGGAGGCATGCCCTTTGGAGGCTCACCAAGAGGAGGTCCATGTGGCGGAGGCCCACCTAGTGGAGTTCCACCTTACGAAGGACCACCACCTAGGGGGCCTCCACCTGGAGGCCCACCACCCAGAGGAAAACCACCCGGGGGGTCACCACCTAGAGGCCCACCTTCTGTGGGTCCACCACGTGGAGGTACACCTTTCGAAGGACAACCACCTAGAGGACTACCACCTCATGGACCACCACCTAACGGACCAAATCCTGGAGGCCCACCTCCTTCAGGCAGATCTTCGTAAGGTTCATCATCTAATCAACCAAATCAACAACCCATATATCAGTCAGCTTATGGTCCTAGTGGTACCTATATGCCTTATCAATATTACCAGTATGTGGAACCTAATTGAAAATTACCTTTCTTGGCAACTTTGGACTTAACTGATCTGTCCAAGTTGATAAACAATCCCATTTGACACAACCCTTCATGGCCCGCTATTCCGCTAAAATTTCCATCGGACATTCCCAAGTTTGATGGTAAGCAGGGAGATGATCCCCAGAACCATGTTATGACCTTCCATTTATGGTGTTCCTTGAATTCCTTGATGGATGATTCTGTTTGTTTAAGGATCTTCCAGTGCACACTAACCGACATAGCTGCGAAGTGGTACATTGAACTTCCACAACATTCACTTATGGATTTTAGCTTTCTTTCAACTATTTTCCTTACACATTTTCAGTTACCCATTCGTTATGAAATGGGTAGGAATATTTTAAATTCACTTTGTCAGAACACCTCCACACGCATATTGGACCATATACATGAGTGAAGAAGGCATAAAAGACTCATTAAATCTCCCATCCCAGACCAACTACTAGCTGATTGATTCACTAAGTCATTGTTTCCTCCTATCTCACGAGATGTGGCTATGGGAAGTGCTGTTACTGAAGGGGAGGCTATCAGTCGTGCTCAGTATTTGGATTTGGTCTATTCCCAATCCAGAACATTGTATGACTTAATTCCACAAGCTCCTTACCCCAACACATATCTCACTAAGCCACCAACAGAAGTTCCTATTGATGGGGTGGTTGGTTTAATCCAGCCCTCATCGATAGCCAAACCTTCCAAGCAACCAAATGCTTCTACCACTGCTCCTTCGAATCCTATGATTTTCACTAAGATAAACACTATTCAAAGTTCACAGACACCCAACAATAAGAAAAAAGGAAAAGGTAAAAAAAAGAATCCTGGAAACCAACAGGAGAATCCTAAACCAACGACCAATGAGAATGATAAAGGGAAGAGGAAATCCAAATATCCCTGCTTATTGTGTGGAGGAGATCACTTCACAAAAGCATGTCCTCGTCGTGATGAGATTAGCAAATTTTTGAAGAGTAACCCCGCACCAGCAGTTCTTACTGATCCTTTTCCCTCTCAACAACAACTAATATACCACATGTCTAATTAGGGGACCTCCAATTCCATGGAAGAAATCAGAATGATGTCTTTCGGTACCATCAATTTGAGTACTCGTAGTCAATCATATGATAAGACAGTAGAGAATAAGGACGGAAATCCTTCTTCTGACAAAGTTCCTTCTACTAGTTCTCCTCCATCTTTGTCTAATGGCCCTCTCGTGATCGAAAAACCTAATCTTGATTTAATTTTACGAACACCCAAGGATACCCTCAGGAAGTCTGTCTTCAATCCCAATTCTCGAGCTGCAAAATTTTATAATGTTGTTGAATATTTAGCTCAGGCACCTTGCGTGATGTATACCCTTGAGGTACTCCATATTTGTCCAACGCAGTGTAAGAACCTACTGACATATTTGGTGGAATTAGAGCCAGATAATACCAACTTGATTCATTTCAACATAAAGAACTATAAATCCATACTATCTCACCGACTCGCATTTCAGATTGCCTCTAAAGTACTTGGGAGAAAGGTCCATTGGACCGTCCTCGATGAGGGAGCTTCGAATTTAGTCTTTTCTATAGCCTATTGGAGAGCCATTGGTTCTCTTGAGGTTATGAAATCATCTACTACCTTGAAATATTTTGATGGATGAGGCTTCCAGCCCCATGGTCTTTTTCTAGCACTTTCAGTCGATCTTAGGGGTAAGACTGTTTCCATTTAGGTGGAAGTGGTTGATGCCTCGTTAGATTACAATATTCTATTGGGGAGAAATTTGTTTTATGCTATGACCACTGTCACTTCGATAGTATTTAGAACTCTCCAATTTCCACATATGGGGAATATTGTGACTATTGATCAACTTGACTATTGTACGTCGGATGTTACAACCCCTATGGAGAATAACATCCCTATGCTAGGTCAGTCCCCTCCTCGTTATCAGTAATTTGGGATAGGCATGTTGAAAGACTCCACCCTTATGGGTGTGTTTCTGTCAGCTCCTCCTAGTACAGAAACGGTGACAATAAATATGATTTCCACAACTAGCTATAGTACCAAGGGAAAATAAATTGTTGATCCATCCTCCCTTGGACCACATGAATCAATGTATGATTCTATCCAATCCATTTCCGATGACCATGTTGATGACATTGATCTCATGGATTTGGATCCTTACCACTTGCCATATTGGTTAGAATCCTCTCTTTCCACTCTAGATTATCTCGCGCAAATTTTTCCTTCAGAGGAGTCCATCATGGAGGCAATGAGTGAGAGTGAACCCGTATGGGAATATCATCATCATCGATCTTCTTTTCTTCTCAACGCCAATTCGGTGGGTTTTGAACTTGAATCACTTATCAGTATTGATATTGTCACTTATCCACAAACACCTGTATTGTTGCAAAATACTGAATTCAGAGGAAATCTATGCAACATTACTAAAACAACCACAATTGACATATCAGTCAAACCTGGAACCATTGAGCATGTCCACATAGGGTAGAACTACTCAACTGAACAAACTGAAGCATATAGAGCATTATTCAAAGAATTTCCAGATATTTTTTCATGGAATTATAAAGAAATGTTTTGGATAGACTCGTCTATTGTAGTTCATGAGATTAAAACCTATCCCATGACCTGATGTGTCAGGAAAAAATTACGTTAAGTTCATCCCCAGAAGGCCGCAACCATTAAAGCCGAAGTAGAAAAACTTCTGAAAGCAGGATTTATTTATCTTGTACCCTTGATGGAATGGGTATCTAACATTATCCCTGTGAACAAAAAGCAGGGCACCATTAGAGTTTGTATTGATTTTTGAGACCAGAACAAAGCTTGTCCTAAGAACAATTTCTTGACTCCGCATATCGATCAGATTATTGACAACTATGCTGGAAGTGTCATCTTCTTGTTGATGGATGGATTTTCTGGCTACAATCAGATTTAGATATTTCCCTTCGATCAGCACAAAACGACGTTTATATGTCTGTGGGGAACCTTTTCCTATATGAAGTTACCTTTTGGACTTAAGAATGCCAGAGCTACATTCCAGTGTGCCATGTCATATGTGTTTCATGATATTAAGAACATCATGGAGCTATACCTTAATGATCTCCCAGCGCATTCACAACAATGGGAAGACCACCCTGAGCATCTGAGAGACATTTTTCTAAGATGTCGTCATTATAACATAGGGTTCAATCCACACAAATGTGTTTTTTGTGTTGAGACGGGATGTCTCTTGGTTTTGTGGTTCTAAGGATGGAATATGGATTGATCCCTTGAAAATTGGTGCTATATTGGCCCCACCTTCCCCAACAAATATTGTTGAGCTCCAAAGTTTGCAAGGGAAGGAAAAATTTCTCCACCGTTTCATTTGCAATTTCATTGAGAAAACACATGGTTTTATACGTCTCATGAAGAAGAACACTCCATTATTCTATGATGACCAGGCCCAGTGAGCTTTTGATAATCTCAATCATGATTTGACTCATTCACATGTGATACACCCCCCAGATTATTCAAAGGACTTTCCATGATATGTTTCTTTCCACTATTACCATTGGAATGGTTTTAGCGTAGGAAGATCCCAATGGTCAGGAACACATGATATATTATTCTAGTAAAAATTTGACTGATTTTGAAACCCGATACTCATGTGTGGAGAAGTTAGCATTGGCTATGGTCATTGCTTTTCAAAAAATTTGTCGTTACATCCTGCTTTGCACTGCCATGGCACTTGTAGATCAAAACCCTATGTACTACATCCTGAATCGTCATGTGTTAGGGGGGAAATATTCTCGTTGTATTTTCATCCTACGGGAATTTGACCTTGAGTTTTCCAAGGCCACTTCAAAGAAATCCTTGGTCTTTGCAGAGTTGATGTGTGACCTTCCCTGTGCTTTGATGGAGGATGATCCTGGTGATTCATTTCCGGCTGAATTCCTATTCTTGATAAGCACAACTGACCCATGGTATGGAGATTTAATCATTTATCTCCAAACTCAAATATTCTAGCCCAATATATCCCATGATGATCGTCACCGTATCTGTCACCACACAAAATACTACCTCATATTAAATGATACATTGTATAGACGTGGTATAGATTCCATTCTCTGAAGATTCCTTACACATGAAGAGGCTGAACAGGTCCTTAATGATTTCTAATCTGGAGTGTGTGGCGGACATCTTTTCGGGATGGCTATAGCCCAGAAAATCCTTCGCGCTGGCTATTTATGGCCTTCAATATTTAAGGATTGTCATGAGGCTGTTAAGAAATGCCCACCCTGCCAACATTTCTATCCAAAAAACTACATGCACCCTTCTCCTTTACACCCCATCATTGTAGTTGGCCCTTTTTCCAAATGGGGAATTGGCTTTATGCATTGTAACCCTACCTCAGCAGGGGGGCATGGTTACATCATCGTAGCCATTGATTAGTTCACAAAATGGGTTGAGGCTATGCATATGTATGCATAGGATGGTAATACTGCCACCCTCTTCTTATTTAATCATGTGATAGCTAGGTTTGGATTCCCATTGTCTATAGTCATTGACCACGAATCACATTTCTGGAACCATACGATGACCGAGTTAAGTACCAAGCTGGGTTTTCGCCATGAAAACTCAACTCCTTACTATTCGCAGGTTAATGGTCAAATCGAGACCATTAACAAAGTTTTACAAACTATGCTGTAGAGGATGGTTGGAGATCATAAATCAAACTGGAACCTGAATCTCTTTTCTTCCCTTTGGGCTTACAGGACTTCTGTAAAAAAAACGATTGGTTTCACACCATTTCAGTTAGTTTACGGACTAAAAGTTGTCCTTCATATCCAATGCCAGATTCCATCACTAAAACTTGCAGTAGATCTTTTTCCAAATATTTCCACTGAGGAAGAAATATTTCTATACCTAACTAATATTGACGAAACTAGAAGAGATGTTTCCTTAGCTAATGAGGCACATAAGAAACGTGTCAAGGCTCAATATGATAAATTTGTTCAGCCTCGTGTTTTTAATGAAGACAACCTAGTTCTAACCTATGATTAGAGACACAATAAACTAGGTAAAGGGAAGTTTGAGTCAATTTGGTATGGTCCCTTTGTCGTCAGCAAAGTTTTAGAGAAAGGAGCTTACGAGTTCATGGATTATGACAGGATACCCTTTGGGAAAACTTGCAATGGGTTGTAACTGAAGAGGTACTATGCTTAAATAATTTTTGTATGGTACCTTGTATATATGTATATTTTGGCTTTCAGTATGTTGTGGCTTGATTTAGTATGGTGTTGAGTTTAGTGTCCAAACTGTTTATACCATGTTTTGGTTATGCGTATTGGATGGATTTTTACGACTTTGTTGATGATGCTTTCCATCATACCCTAAACCTTGCTTCATCTACTTGGGTTCTCTATTCCCTGGCTCATGACTTGGCCATTTCAGAAGTGATTTGTATTGGTCCTGCTACCAGCAACATCGTCGAGTATCAGGTAGTAATAGGTCTACTTATTGTGGCTGCATCTCGAGACATTCATGACTTGGTAGTATTTATGGATTCACAATTAGTGGTTTCTCATCTAAACCATGTCTATACCATCAGAAACCATGTACTCCTTCATTTATTTTAGAGAGTGCATTTATTAGAGAGGTCATTCGAGTGTATCACTTACAGGCATGTCCCTAGGTTAGATAATACAGTTGCTGATTCGTTAGAAAACTACATCCTAGACTGGTATATTTCTCATTCATAACTTGTAAAATAAACATGTTTCATTATAAAATAAACTGTAAATGACACATAAAACTCATGTAAATATGATTTCCATTTGATACATATAAACAATGGTAATAAGTATGTATGTATATATATATATATATATATATATATATATATATATATAAAGTGTCTGAAGCACTGTGGCTTTTAGGAAATACAAATCATACAAAAAACCCCGAAGCTAGTCAAATTTCAGTAATAGATCATGCAGTCCACCATCTAATGATGCTCATGGTAACACATGATGTCCCATTCTACCCTGCGAAGCAGTCGGCTGAAGTGGCCTGACACTCTTGCAGTGTATCTCTGATACCTAATGGGAGGTCATCTATCACTACGTCAGGAATTTCAAGAGTCAACCACTCCAAGTTATCCTCCAGCTCATTAAGGTGGTCATCACCTCTGTGAACAAATTGAGCTCCATCTTGTCTATCCATAGGAGAATATCCTCTAGGCCATGCACCACCAACATCTGCATGTAAATTTTTAGCTCTTGTTACTATCCATAAAAACATAAAAACATAAAAATATAAAAACATGATCAACATTTTAGGGTTTTTTCCTCTTACCAATATCTCCCCACAGAGCACCAGGTGTTAATGGTATATTAGGGTCACCTCTAAAATCAGTCCCTGCATAGGAATAATCCTCTATCATGAGGATCTGGTTACAAAGCCAATGGAAGAAAGCGGCCTCAAATTTCACCTTGGCCCTACCACCTCCTATACGAGCCATGATCTCTACCCACCTCATCATGCATGGGTCTATATCCCTAAGCTCACTGAATATCACTTGGGGTCTCATGAGAGACACCCTCTCCGAGAAGAAGTAGGCTAAAATGGACCCGTCCCCAAACTACTTTAGTTCTCCTTGCTGACATTTTGTCAGCTGGTCCTTGAATACAGGAAGAAGCACTTATTCCTAGTTGAAAACCATAGGTGTCATAGCTTCTAGTGCATACAACATATGTTCCTGGGATTCCTGATGAGGTCCTTGGCTTCTAGCTATCCTCTGCATGATGAACATAATAGTGTGAAGTGGCATATCAACCACAACCCTAATGGGAATCTTCTTACCTGATATTTTCATGCCAGGCTAACAATGACGATCAATCAGCTCCTAATTAGTCATGTCCCCTCCTTGTGAACCGGTAAGAGAGATAGGGGCCCCTCATCTAGATAGCCCTATTAATAAGTAGATGTCCTCCACCTCTAGGGCACCCACACAACCCACATTTCATGTGGCAAGGGAATCATCATCGTCATGTTTCCTTTGTTTCCAAATAACCATTTTTTGATCAAGTGAACCTGCAAAAAACAATTCAAAATCCATTTAGAAGCATTTCCAACCATTGAATTTGCTTATAAACTTTTATTTGGACCAGGAAAAATGTTTTTTAAATTTCATGTCTGGCACCGCCTCTTCCTAGTTAAAACAGAACGGTGCCACTGCCTGTGTCAAACTGAAAAAGCACGGTTTCTGTCGAGCACTGCCTTTCCTGTAAAGGCCAAGTGCAGTACTGACATTTCCTAATTTAAGTTCGACCTATGAGCTCAAAAAACCATGAAAATTAAAAAATGGAAACCATGAAAAGAAAGAGGATGGTTTTAGCTTTTACCTGGTTCCAACAATGCGAAAAACGGACTGTGGATGCTCCCATAATCTCCAGCAGAAGTTTTGGCTCCAAATATCCCAAAATGCTCTCAAGGTTTGGTAAATAGTAAATAAGTTGGGTTTTTACTATTTTACATATATTTTACAGCCTACTTTTAGGGTTTTCAATGTTTTAAAATAATTTTTTATAAAATACCCTTTAATATGGTTCATAAAATTCATTTTCTCGTATATTTTGGGAAACTAATGGTCATTTTTAAGTCTTGCAGTGGCAGGAATAAGCAGTAAGGTCTATGGGGAAGTTTTTTTTTTTGAATTTTTTCATACTTTTGAAAAACCACAAAATTCCTCGAGCATTCATTTTGATACTTTGATCATGCTCCTAAAACCTAGCATCAAAGTTCTGAGTCTTTTTCCAATTCTTTTCAGGCTCATAAAAACCTTTTAGCGTTAAAAGAGTGCTAATGAAGTCTCCTTTAAACTCTTTTTGGACTCCCTAAATATGAAAATATTATCGAGTACTTGTCTTCTTCATACTCATAAAAGTATTTGAAGAATCATCTTTCTGATAGTAGGTTATCTCTTTTTTGGTTTGGATGGACTATTTATGAGAAAGGATGACTCCAGCCAATCATGACTGGGAGAGTTCTCTTGGGTATTATTTTATACTTTTTCGGGTCCTAGAGACTAAATCATACAAAAAAGGACCCTGTGGAGTCTTCTTCTGTCTTTTTTTAGACTCTCTTAATGTGAACGATACCTAGTTAACTTTCATTGGACTCGATAAACTAAACACTGAGAGACCCTTTTTTGGGAACGAACCCTTCCTTTCTTAGGTTCGTAAAACGTATGAGAATGGGCTTGTATTCAGACAAGCTACAATGAGTGTTTTTTAACCTCTTTGAAGTCGTAAAAATGAAAAAAAACACTCATAAATCATGATGGGAAATTAAGGGAAGGGAATCAATTCATTTTGCAAATAAAATGGCCATTTTTCATCATCTTTGAACATGGAACTTGTCTACATTTCATTCAATAAATTGGGTAAATTATATTGTCTTTGAGTTGATCCACTTTCATGAGTCATGCCACTCCTTTGAGTCTTTTAAAGAATGCATTTTCCAATGTCATATTGTGTTCTGCATCGTCAAGTCGATGCTACTAATTCTTTTGTCGTGTCACTTGATGTTCAAAGGAAGTTAGAAGTTTACCTCTATAGTTCAAACAACCTTTGTGTTAGTACTTTTGAGTCAGTCTGATGGTTACATTATCTACAACATTCCAAAACTTTGTTCCAAGTTTCATGTCATTGATGTGGGATTCATTATGGCCCTCCTTTGACGAGACTATTCCTGTTAACATCAGCTCATCATCTAGGAATAAGTCTTAGAAACAAGTTTAGTACCTTGAGATCTGTATGCCTCTATGATAGATTCTCTCACTCTCGACATAGGTCCACATCATTGACCTTTGATCGATAGATTCAACTGAGTGTTATCGATCAACTAAGTGTTCGACATCAAAAAATATATTCACACTTAGTAGTTTGTACAAAGTACCTTGGGAATCATTGACATTAATGGTGATCTCCCTCGCACTTATTAATGGTTCACATTATTGACCGGTAATCAAGTGGTTTCTACCATGTTTGACTTCAGATCATTGTAATCACATGGATATAATCGTACTTTGTGGAAGACGAGACGAAGAACCTGGGTATTTGTTGAAAAGAACTCGTAGCTTTCTCCCCAGGTTGAGATGGAATGTATTGTATGAAGTACCAGCATGGATCCACATTTGTATGGTCGTGGCTATGCTCAAATTGGTGTCTATACAACATAGATCTAGATTGTATATCTGGTAGCTATGTCCAAGTTTGAGTCCTCTATCACATGGATCTATGCTATATTCTAGTAGCCATGTTTGTTTATCTCTCTCATGGATCTGCCTTGTATTGGTTTGAAGCCATGATGAAGACACAATTTTCTCATGAGTCAAAAGTATTAATGTATTGCAGATGCGTGGTTGATGATCTCCAATCAAGCTGATTCTTGCCTCGAAGTGATAACTTTCTCTTTCAAATATCTTTCCTATCGTATCCCTCTATCCTCATGATTTGGGGGGCATTCTGTTATACCTAAATCTCATCACCACCATGTGTAGATAACCCAAAACATCATATTATCCCTCAATCCCAAATTGTGAAGTAAGAATATTGGTCCAGACATCAAATTTTATGTGAAAATCCAGCACCACTTCTACCCTTTAGTAAAAAAGTGGTACCTTCTTTAGCACCACTTGTAATGCATTGACAGTAAGCAGTGGCACCACCTTTACCCTTTGATCAAGGTACGGTTCTTCCCTTTCACCACTCTGTCTAAGTGAGGAAGAAGCGGTGCCCTTGGTAAAAAGTGAAAAAGAGAGGTTCTCACAAAAATTTTCGAAAGAAGGCTTCGTGGCACCCTTATCCCTGATCACTAGGGAAAGTTGGGCTCAAGATCCATCCTTTTAGGATCTCCTAGCCACCTCACCCACCAATTTCTCAACATCTCTATCCATTCCAAGCCTATAAAAGCAGGTTCATTCTCCATGGTTGAGGAGAGAGTAAAGTTATGCTATTGCTTTGATATTTTGGCCTATATCAGTCAAGTGAGCTTAAGGGAGCAAGTAGGAGCTATTGGGGATGAGATGTTGGTTTTGTGAAGGAGTACATCGACACTAAGGCATAGGTTGTAAACTTCTTCTCTATTATCTAATGAAAAATTGGTTCCTTTCCCATGAAATATATTGTGTCATTATCGTATGTTTTATTATTGAATTCCTTAGTCATCAATATAGAATAGTGGATTATATTGTGGTTCTATTTGATCTTGTTTTTTGTTTCTCTTGTGATTATGCATGTACATCCATGAAGGATCATCTTTACTGGAAACAACGATACTAGTACATCAAACAGACTTGATTCCATATCTCCACCTTGTTATATTTTTATCATTTAAGCAATATGATCTTAGGATCTTATCTGAGAGAATAACATGCACAAGAATAAACACAAGAGACAAGAGACACAAAGAATTTTTTTCCTCAGGGAAACCATAAAGGAAAAAATGTCGTAACTTCCTCAGAGATAGAATGAGCACTTATGGTAGTAGTAAAACCCAAAGATAGAAAATATGATCTCTAGCAGCTATTCTCTCTCTCTCTCTCACTTGAGATAGCTTCTCCTCTCTCACTCATGCGCCCTAGTGAGTGAGTGTGTGTGTGATGTGCAGAAATGAGGGGAGCCTCACTTCTATTTATATTATTCTGTTCACTTTATGTTTACTCCAACAAGTCGGCCTCACTTAACAATTAGTTACCAAGGCCGACTTCTCTAGGAGAGTCTAATAACCCTATTGTCCCACAACTGTGGGGACTTTTCCCTTCGATAAAAAAAGAGGGTTAACCTTGACTCAATTGTGGGGACTATTTCCCTAACTTACAATGGAGGGTTAACCTCAATGACTTTACATGACTTGTTTATATTTTTGAATCTCCCGATTGGAACATCGGGGCATGACATGACTCAATTACATTATATATACTTCTTGTAATAAAAATCGGGGTACAATACATAAGATATACAAGTGAATACATTCTGAAATTACAAATACATCAACACTCCCCCTTAACTAGGAAGGTATTCTCTCGACACAATTTATCAGCACAAGTCTTCTTCTCTGTATCATCTAGATCATCATCAAGTCATCTTCAATTCATCTTCATCGTCAAGTCTAGATCTGGATCATCATTGGATCATCATCGAGTCTGGATCATCACTTGATCTAGAGCATCACTGGATCTTCATCAAGTGTGGATCATCACTTGATCTGGAGCATCACTTGATCATCATCGCTGCTTTCGCTATCTCAATCAAATGGTGCTATCTCTTCATTCTTGTCATCATAGGAATTTCTATAGAGCCAACCCTTTTTCATGCTGGTTGTAGGCCTAGCCTCAAGGTAGGCCTTCATCTTCTTCAACACTTATATCTGACCATGAGAGGAACGCATCCAAGAACCATGTCAGAATGGCCCACCCAAAACTTACATATTTATTTCTCAAAGAATGGCTCTCAACTCTAGGCTGAGTGTCAGTCCTAGACTGAAACAAATTCCTGGTAACTAACAAGGTTCCTCCATTCTCCCATAGAATGGCCTCTTAGCACTGAGCTGAGCTTCAGTCCTAGACTGAATCAATTTCCTGGTAACTAACCAGGTGCCTCCATTCTCCCAAAAAATGGATTTTGTAGGTCTTCATCATCTTTGGTCATACTATGGAATCCTCAGGAGTGATTACATGCGTCAACAAAACCTTGAAAGAGCATCCTAGCACATACTATAGGATCTCCCAAGATCTTTTCTATGTGCCTACCACCACAAACTCTTGAAAGAGAATCCTAGCACAGACTATAGGATCTCCAAGGATATTTTACATGTGACCGTCACAAAAACTCGAAAGAGAATCCTAGGACAACCTATAGGATCTCCCAGGATATTTTCTATGTGACTACCACCACAAAACCTCGAAAGAGCATCCTAGTACAGACTATAGGATCTCCCAGGATCTTTTCTATGTTGTCAAGAAAAACCTTAAAAGAGTGTCTTGCAACCTACAAGAACTCTAAAGAGCATCCCAAGAGTTTTACAAGTACATAGCTCAATCTATCTGATCTCTAGGGCTTATTACATGCCTCTAGTAGCAAAACCTTGAAAGAGCATCCTAGCACAGACTATAGGATCTCCCAGGATATTTTCTATGCTACCTGTAGAAAAACCTCGAAAGAGCATCAAAGCATAGACTATAGGATCTCTCAGGATCTTTTACATGCTTATCTGTACAATATATCCATAGAGTATCATCCTGATACTCATCACATCATCATCCTGATGCATATCATCATCATATGATTATCTTGATCATCATCATATTAGAAACTGAAGCATCATCTCGATGCTCAGCACACAATGCTTACATCCATAGCCATGGGAAGGATCCTCCTATCATGCTTGGAATTTCTACTACAAATGTGTTCCATCACTTCTTCCTCCAAGTATATTATATCTGAAGAACACCAAGCCTCTCTCAAAATTACTCAAAATTCACCTTGGCTAGTGGTTTGGTCAACACATCTGCTATATTCTTGTCTGTCGCAACATACTGGAGCTTCATTGCTCCTCTCTGCACCATATCCCTGATATAGTGATATTTTATCTCGATGTGCTTCAACCTGTCATGGAACACCATATTCTTAGAAAACTTCACACAATTCTAGTTGTCACAGGTGGCATCCAATGGGAGATCAAATAACTCAGACAATAGCTTCATGAGCCATACTGCCACACAACTAGATGAACAAGTTGTGACATGCTCTGCTTTGGTTGTACTCATTGCTATCTAGGAGTGCTTCCTGCTAAACCAAGAGATCACACCTGATCCCATACTAAAGCATCACGCCGAGGTGCTCTTCCTATCAATGGCACTACCTTCCCAATACGAATCCACATAACGCTCCAGGTTAATCTACTGATTCGTATCATACTTGATCCCATACTCAACTGTACCCTTCAGCTACCTCATTGCATGCTTTGCAACCATCAGGTGAACATGTCTCAATGTGTTCACAACAAAGCAAATATATGGTCTCGTATTTGTCAGGTACATCAAGGAACAAATCATTTGGCGATACATCATGGCATCAACTGTATCTGATGAAGCAACACTCAATAGCTTCAGGTTCGATGCCATAGGTGTGGTCATGGCCTTGCAGTCCATCATCTTGAACCTCTTCAAGATATCTACTGTATACTTCCCTTGTCCCAAGGAGATTCGATCCGCATTCTACCACACCTACATGCTTAGAAAGTAGTGCATCATATCCAAGTCCTTCATCTTGAAATCAACAGCAGGTCTCCTTCTTGCAACTTTAATGAGTTCCTCTTTTCTATCAGGAACAAGTCATTGACATATAATAGGAGCATCACTGGTATTCCACCTTCAACCTTTAAGAAAAGGTTGGAATCCGCTTTACTCTTACTAAATCCTAGAGTCATCAGTAAGCTATCCATCCTATCATACCATGTCAAACATGGGGTTCTTCTGTAGTTACTCCCTCTGAAGTGGAGCATAATTCTCCCTCTTCCTTTCGTACTTTATGCACTGAAACATTCTATACTAGAGTGACAAGTAGCTTCCTCTACTACTAATATTCTATGTATCCATATAGGGTCACTGGATACCAAGATCCTTTATCTTGAAAACATTCTTCTCACACCCATATGTGAGCTTGTCATCCTCTATAGCCTTTCATCTTCAACCTTGTAGAAAAGGTTAAGATCTTCATCACTCTAGGTGATATTCAAGCTCCTCATGTATGTGTTATCCCATGGGTGCCTTCTTTGCTCGTACAAGGCCTTCTTTCATTTTCACATATGAGTCTGCCTATCATGTGTATTAACTTCCAATGGCTGCAAATGTCTCTTCGTAGGATATGCCTTCTTTTCGTGAGAAGCCTCGTGCTATGAATCTTTCCTTGTATCCCACAATATTTCCATATACTACATGATGGAACTACAAACTTCCCTTTAGGTCTTGATACTGTATCCTAGACATCATTCTTCTTGAATTGGTCTTCCCTTTCTTCTTGGCTACTACTTCATCAATGATGTCGCTGCATTCGTCATATTATTTTTCATCTTGGATTATTTCTTGAACTGTCGTCACTTGTTCTTTGGAACAAGTCTCAACCTTCTTTGCTTGTAGGTGATTGTACACGATATTTCCTACAAGTCATATGCACCAGTTGTATTGTTAGAAACATTTCATAAGGTATATTCATAATGAAAAATTCTTATGCATAAATATATGATCATGCAACTATTTTAGCCAATACAACATTCATCCATATCTCACGGAAACTTTCTAGATTCCTTCCATATATACCAGGACAACATTGAGATTGTGCACTAATCCAATATGTTAGCAAAGAGGTTTCATTCTATATAAGTAGCAATGGAGAGTTGTATAGCACCATGGGTTACTTAACCATCACATGCATATTAGTAGTATATTGTCATTAATGCAAACATTCTATCATGCATAATACATCAATTGAATATAAACAAATGCATAACAAAACAATATCATGGAATGACAATTGAATACTTATCTTTATTTGTTTTGTGGGCAGTCTCCTTCTTTCAGCTTCATCATCTTCTTCATTAACAACATCATAATTTCTTATCCCAATGCTCAATATGGATAAGAGGCTCTTCAAGAATTGAGTTCTTCATATTCCTCATCGCTTGAGTTATCTTCTTTGAATCGTGAAATATTGATCTACAGTTTCTTCAATCTTCTTTTCTCTTATTATGAGCCGAGATTCATCTTGTGTGTACTCTTCCTAGAGTCTGCTGAAAGTAATCACTTCCTTCTGGCATGCATTCCTCGAATGGATGAATCCCATGATCCTGGGAGGCCATTCAAGGTGGTTATCACAACTTTTGCATTCTCCACTTCTTCCTCTATCGCTTCAAGATGTTCTTTGATTTTAGATACCCTCGTAAAGTATGATTGTATGGTCTCTGCATTCTGGATCTTCACATTCTTCAATTGGTTTCTCAAAGTCATCTTTTCATTTATGTTCTTTCCTTCAAATAGCTTAGTTAAGGAATCAAACATCTCTTTCAGTGACTTTAGGGAAGACACTTGTGGTATAAGGTGATCCTCTATTGAATCAACAATGATCTTCTTGGCCTTGACCAAGTTCTTCATGTGCAAGGCTTTTAGCCTCATCTCCGTCTAGAACTGGAACCTCTCTACTCATGTAGATGTCCAATTCGTTTCCTTCAAGAACTAGTGAGATCCTATACTTCCATGCTTGGAAGTTGTTATTTTTAGAATAATCAACCCATAGTTACCTACCTTAGACATTAATTAAATCATTTTTGTCTTATTACCTAGTCTCCTAGATTCCACTCTATGCTAGTTTCCTTCTACATGTCCTAGAAGTCAACACATGCCAAAACTGAGTCATGGAGCACTTGGGAAACTTTCTAGAAACTCATTTCAGCATGTTTTCTTTATTCCAGATCCTCCAAAGTGCATATCTGCTTTTTCTGAAAAGCTTCATATTTTATTGAGAATTAAGGCAACAGGAAAAGCTAGACTTGGTGTAGTTGAATTGTTTTTTTCCCACATCATCCTCCCTCCTTTTCTCCTAATAAAATCATGTATGAGTTGTCTTTCCATCCCTAATTATCTTTCCTACTTGACTTAGCCTATTTGTGAGCATCTTGGTGGATTTGGAAACTGCTTTATGCACCTATGGGGGATTTGACTAGATTTAGTAAGCCTATTTTTTGACCTTTTCAAATGTATCCTTATGCATTCGAATATATCATGTAATTATATATTGCAGCAACCTATTACTTCACAAGGTTGTCTATTGTACACTTATTCAATATAGATTAGTGTTATGCTCCAATTTCAGTCTCCTTTGGTGTTAATTTTGCATGTTTGATTAGCAATTTTGTGAGTGTAATTATTGTATCTCTTGGGTTCAATTTACACATGGTATCATAGCCTTTGTATATCAATTTATCTCCTTCCATATTGCTATTGCTGGTTCGACATCTTGACTGGGAGCATATTCTGCTGACTGAAGGGCACCGTTTCTGAGCTATGGACCAATCTCAGAAGATCATCTTGACTCCATTCAATTTATTTGAGTGGAAAGTTGAGATTGAGATATTTTTGAGAGAGAAAGGTCTCTACATGGTTACCATGGAAATTGAGGCAGAGAACAATGCAGC
Organism: Pseudotsuga menziesii; assembly: GCA_001517045.1. Taxonomy (NCBI): domain Eukaryota; kingdom Viridiplantae; phylum Streptophyta; class Pinopsida; order Pinales; family Pinaceae; genus Pseudotsuga; species Pseudotsuga menziesii. Next base: position 627,103 of record LPNX011181694.1, on the reverse strand, counting down.
TACAGAGAAAATCAAATGGCACAACAGGAGGGATGAGGCCTGGTCTTTTGTGTCTATGCATTTCAAGAGACCTCCTCTTCCATATTGATGGATTGACATCACCTAATGAAGTGTGGGAGAATCTTGTAGAGATTTTTGGTAAGACATATGAGATGAGAGAACATCAAATCAAGAATGAAGTGATCTCCTTGAGTCCCAGTAGCTTCAAATCCTTGCAACTCTATTTTTCCAAGTTTAAAGCCCTTGTTTTGCAGCTAAAACAACGTGGGATCGAAAAGAAGGAAGAGAAACTATTTTTGTCCATACTCTTGAAGCTTGGACCTGACTATTCAGTGTTTGTTTTGACCTTCCATGCCACCAAGTTGACAGCTCGAGCCTAGAATATGCCTAAGCTTACAGATTTCATGGAATCCCTCACACAGGAACAAGATAAGTTGGTGATGATGGGAACCATAAAACATTCCAAAGACCAAGATTTGGTTGTTGGAGATTCAAGGGTGGACTCAAAAGTCAAGAAAAAAGATAAAAATCCACCTGAGCAAAAGAGAGACAAAAACAAGTCTCAAGAGGAGCCCCAAGGTTCCAAGAAGAACTTCCAGAAGAAGAAGAACAAAGGAGAAATGGGCAAGTGCACATACTACA
>LPNX011181694.1:563996-626420 GCA_001517045.1 Pseudotsuga menziesii | reverse complement strand
ATTGACATGTTGACCCAACTCCTGGAGAAGAATAACATCTCCCTTCCTGATTGCTCAAAGAAGAGGGAAGGAGGATCAAATTCAGAGGACAAAGAGAGAGTACATTCCTTGGTTGCTACCACATCAAGCTCACCTAGCTTCATCATAGACTTTAGAGCTTCTAGACATATGGTTTCGAAAAAAGAGGCATTCTCCTCTCTTGACATGTCGAAAGGTCCACCAATAGTTTTTGGAGATGACTCTCTCACTGACAATTTGGGGAATGGGAAGGATTGATCTTGACCATGGTAAGTTCAATAATGTGTTGTATGTTCCAGGTCTTGCCTCTAATCTCTTGTTAGTGTATCCAATGACTCACACTGGGTCTACAAAGAAGGTCATATTCTCCCCTGATGATGTTGAAATCACTGAGATTTCGAATGGTAAAGTCATAGAAAAAGGTGTTGTTGATCACACTTCGAAGGTATACATGTTTTCCCATTTTCTACCCTACTCAAACCCCTCTGCTCTTCTGATTCATGATAATGAGGCAAGCAATATTTGTCATGAAATATTTGGCCATCTTAAATACAATTATATTTCTGATTTGAGTGAAAAATATATGGTCATAGGGTTACCAAAGATCAAGTTTTCCAAGGGAGTCTGTCAAGGTTGTATCCTAGGAAAACACCCAGGGCACAAATTTGAGAGAGCTAGTCATGAGAGAACCTCTGCACCTCTTCAATTGATCCACAGTGACATTGCTGGTCCATTTCCTCATATTTCCATGAGTCAAGCCAAATATGCATTGACCTTCATAGATTACTTTTCTAGGTATTGTTGGGTTCACTTCCTAAAGCATAAGTCTGAATTTTTTGTCCCCTTCAAAGTTTTTAAAGCCTTGGTTGAAAACCAGTCTGGGAGGAAACTCAAGATCCTTAGATCTGACAATGGTGGTGAGTATGTCATGTTTGAGTTCATTTAGTATTGTAAAGATTTAGGTATTCATATGTAGCATTCGATCCCTTACACACCACATCAAAATGGTGTTGCTGAGAGAAAGAACAGGTCAATGAAGGAGATGGAAACCTGCATGATGGAGGTTAAGAATTTTCCACCAAATAGAGTATGAATCCTACATCTAGAATAGGGTGCCTCACAAGCATATTGATGATATGACTCCTTTCAAATATTGGAGTGGGCACAAGCCATATGTGACCCATTTCAAGATTTTTGGCTCAAAGGCTTGGGCTAGAATTCCAACTGAAAAGAGAAAGGCTTTGCAACCCCAAAGCCAAGAGTGCCTATTTGTTTGGTATTCTGAATATTCAAAAGGGTACAAGCTTATAAAATTGAGCACTAACAAATATTTCATTGAAATAAGTGTTTAGATCCAAGAAGAGCCTTTAGTAGCAGTTGAAGTTGGAGAGTCTTATTCACCACCATATCCATTGATTGTAAGTGGAGAGACTAATGAGTTTGCTGATTCTGATATGTCTGATAATTATGATTTGATTGCATATATTTATAGTCCTACAAGACTAAAATGGGCAGAAAATACCATTCATGCAGCTGGGGAACTAGCTAGAAATCCTAATGACACTAGGAGGACTAGATCTCAGTTTGAGAGTGCCCTTTGTATGAAAGATCCTTTATTTGATGAAAAATGCTATCTGATTGTTGAATCATATACATAGACATATGAATATGTAGCACATGATCCAAGATGGAAAACAGCCATGAAAGAATAATTCACCTCGCTCCAAAAGAATAACACTTGGGAACTGGTTGATCTTCCCCTAGGGAGGAAGCTAGTTCAATGTAAATGGGTTTTCAAGACTAAGTTTGCTGCTGATGGTTTACCTTTGAAATATAAGGAAATATTGGTAGGAAAGGGATACTAAAAATTACATGGTATTGACTACAATGAAACCTTTTGCACCAGTGGCAAAGATGGACTCCATAAGGCTAGCTTTAGCCATTGCAGCTTCGAAGCAGTGGGAGGTACATCACATGGATGTGAAGTGTGCTTTCCTTAATGGATATCTCACTAAAGATATTTACATGCAGCAACCTGAAGGGTTTGTTTCTAATCCATCTTTAGTGTGCAGGTTAAAGAAATAATTGTATGGGCTCAAGCAAGCCCCCAGGGCTTGGTATGCCAAGATTGATGTCTTTCTCCTGTCATGGAGTTTTTTTCAATGAAAGTCTGATACTAATGTATATTTGAAGCTGATTCATGGTTATTTGGTGATTATTGTCTTGTATATGGATGACCTTCTGATTACAGGAAGTTCAAAGAAAGAGATTGCCTCCTTGAAGGATGCAATGAACCATGAATTTTCTATGACAGATTTGGGATTGTTGAGCCAATTCTTGGGTTTCAAAATTGCTCAATCCCAACATGGAATCAAAGTACATTAGTCCAAGTATGCCTTAGATTTTCTAAACAAGTTCAACATGAAATATTGCAAGCCAAGCAAGACTCCTTTCCTTTCAAAAGTTAAGCTTGAAGAAGCAGATTCTTCTCCTATGGTAAATAATACACTGTATAGGTAGTTGATTGGGTGTTTGCTTCATCTTACACACACTCAACCTGATATATCTTCTATAGTTAGTGTGGCTTCAAGATACATTGATCAGCCTCATGAGATCCACTGGAGGGTAGCCAAAAGGATCCTAAACTTTGTTCAAGGAACAAGAACTCATGGGATCTTCTACAAAGAAAAATCTGATCTTGATTTGATTGGGTTTACTGACAGTGATTGGGCAGGTGACAACATAGATCGAAATTCAACATCAGGATATGTGTTCATGCTTGCAAAAGGACCATCAACTGGTTAAGCAAGAAGCATAGTGCCATAGCACTCTCATCTACAGAAGCAGAGTATAGAGGAGTTGTAAATGCAACAACTCAATGTTTGTGGTTGCAGGGAATACTTGGAGAATGTGGCTTCGAATCAGAGTTTTCAACTATTATCTATTGTGATAATTAGAGCACCATTCGAATCTGCAATGATCCAGTTCAAAGACAACGAACCAAGCAGATTGAGATCCATGTGCACTACATCATACATCTTGTGCATGATGGTACCATTCATCTACTCTTCTGTGCATCTTCAGAACAAGTAAAAGACATCTTCACCAAAGTTTTTTGTGAGAATACATTTAGAAATATCAAATCACTACTGGGGATTACTGATCATGCTGTGAAGCATGATTGATGACAATATTTCCAAATTTTTTTTCCTTTCCATGTTTAAGGGAGGATTTTCCCAATGGGTTTTTACCTATTTTCTTGGTTGTATGGACAAGCAGTATGTAAAAGGTGACTAATCCTTGTTGCTAGGACCTATATTTTTCTGATATTTACTCATAAAGTCAGGCTTAAGGGGGGATGTTAGAATAATCAATCCATAGTTACCTACCTTAGACATTAATTAAATCATTTTTGTCTTATTACCTAGTCTCCTAGATTCCACTCTATGCTAGTTGCCTTCTACATGTCCTAGAAGTCAACACATGCCAAAAATGAGTCATGGAGCACTTGGGAAACTTCTTGGAAACCCATTTTAGCATGTCTACTTTATTCGAGATCCTCCAAATCACATATCTGCTTTTTCTGAAAAGCTACCTATTTTATTGAGAATTAAGGCAAAAGGAAAAGATAGACTAGGTGTAGTTGACTTGTTTTTTTCCCACATCATCCTCCCTCCTTTTATACTAATAAAAGAATGTATGAGTTGTATTTCCATCCCTCATTAGCTTTCCTACTTAACTTATCCAATTCGTGAGCATCTTGGTGGATTTGGAAACTACTTTATGCACCTATGGGGGATTTGACTAGATTTAGTAAGCCTACTTTTTGACCTTTTCAAATGGAATCCTTATGGATTCAAATCTCTCATGTAATTATATATTGTAGCAGGCTATTACTTCACAAGTTTGGCTATTGTACACTTATTCAATACAGATTAGTGTTATGCTCCAATTTCAGTCTCCTTTGGTGTTAATTTTGCATGTTTGATTACCAATTTTGTGAGTGTAATTGTTCTATCTCTTGGGTTCAATTTCTATAGTCAGCCTCATCAATATTGTCATCAATATGGTGTGATTAGTCATCTTGAAATGATAACCTCAACTGTAAATACCAAAATATTATATCTTACCGATTTGAGGTGTCTATCCTGGTTCTAGAGCTGGTTGATCTAGGGTTTGTAAGAGAAACCCTAATTTTAAAAACTTGGAATATTTCAGATCTGATTGGATAGAAATATATAAATCTTCAAGGAAATCTTTCCAATGTACTCCTTTTTCTGAAAATAGTGGAGGGAAGCTCCTGGAACAGGAAGCCCTAGTTTACCAATTTCTTCTACAGAAATTCCTGACACTGTTTCTGCGGTATCTCCAAAAGTACTACTCCTTTATGTCTGAAATTTTGTAATGAGGTATCCTCACCTATCCGTGTTTCAACACCACTAGTTTAATCAGCATTGGTATCACCGATTGGGACTTATGATCATTTTACCAAGGTGACCTGTTTCATGACTGTTCAACATAGCGAAGTAGTACAGACTGCCACGTGTCACTGTTTCATCTTCGGGGTCTGAAATTTTTGTCATAGAAATTAAAGTCCATGCCCTTTCTGGAACATCTTGATAAATTTCATTTGGACCTTTGTATCCCTAGATATAACAATTCTCCCCAGGTGTCCTATTTGAGGAGGAATCCTAGGAGAAGATGGAACCCTAACTTGGAGGAATCATATCTCCTAGAATATAGCGAATATGAGGATGAAAGTTGGAAATAATGTACATCAAGTATTTATATCCAACCTGTGAAAGTTTTGACACCTTATCCTTATCCAATCTCGAGATATAGCGAATCTAACAAAACTATCAATTTCAATATTTTAGGGTTTTTAAGGCCCGGGGTCAAACTAGGTTTTGACTTTCCTGGAGTTTCACCCAGCCAAAAATCTCAAACCAGGTATCTAAAATTTGATTTTGATGAGATAAATCCTATTCCGGGCTCACTCAAAAATTCCTCTTTTGTAAAAAGTCCTAATTTCCCGTACCAAAAACTGAAAATTCCCAGAATCAAATTCTGTTTTGACAGAAAGATGCGCCCTTCAATGGAGAGTTATCCTAGCCTTCTTTTGCTGATGGATTGTGGAGAGAGACCAAAAAATTAAGAATCCCTAGCTTCTACAAATACATAGTGTCTTCTTCTCAGGTTAGCTTTGATACCATCTTAGATATTTATCATTTAAGCAATATGATCTTAGGATCTTATCTGAGAGAATAACATGCACAACAATAAACACAAGAGACAAGAGACACAGATTTTTTTCCCTAGGGGAAACCATAAAGGAGAAAACCCCGCAACTTTCTCAGAGATAGAATGAGCACCAATGGCAGCAATAAAACCCAAATACAAAAAGGATGATCTCCAACAGTTGTTCTCTCTCTCTCTCTCTCACTTGAGAGAGGTTCTCCTCTCTCACTCATGAGCCCTAGTGAGTGAGTGTGTGTGTGATTTGTAGAAATGAGGAGAGCCTCACTTCTATTTATATTCTTTCGTTCACTTTATGTCCACTCAAACAAGTCGGCCTCACTTAATAATCACTTACCAGGGCCGACTTCTCTAGGAGAGTCTAATAACCCTAGTGCCTCATAACTGTGGGGACTTTTCCCTCCGATCAACAAGGAGGGTTAACCTTGACTCAATTGTGGGGATTATTGCCCCAACTTACAATGGAGGGTTAACCTCAATGACTTTACATGACTTGTTTACATTATTGAATCTCCCAATTGGAACATCGGGGCATGACATGACTCAATTACATTATAGATACTTCCTGGAATAAACATTGGGGTACAATACATAAGATATACAAGTGAATACATTCTGAAGTTACAAATACATCAACACACATATTCTAGGGAATGTCTTCCAATATTGTTGTGTGCCATTTGCTTTAGATATGAACCATTTAGACTAGAGGAACAACTCCTGTCCGCAGGAGGTGCAAAATTCCTAGCTACACAAAGCTTTAATGTGGGGGATTAGGTGTTTTTAAGACTACAACCATACAAACAGATGTTCTTGAAGAAAAATAAGAAGTATAATAAGTTATCACCTAAATACTGTGGCCCCTACAAGGTGCTACACAATATTGGTAGTATGGCCTATAAATTGTAACTACCTGCATCTTCACGAGTTCATCCAGTTTTCCATGTTTCATGTTTAAAGAACATAATAAGTGACAAGCTACCAGTTCAAATGATATTGCCAGAACTTGATGAGGAAGGAAAAATCATCTTGGATCTTGAAGAGATTACTGAAATAAGACCTAGACAACTTTGAAATCAATGAATTTCAAAGTATCTCATTAAATGGAAGAACTTACTTGTAGAAGATTCAACATGGGAAGATGAGTCCTTTATACAACAACATCCAGAACTACTTTAGCGTTGAGGACAACTCTTTTTGAAGGGGAGGGGCATGTTAGGACCTTAATGATGGCACATTACTCCATATAGTGTGGTACATTACTCCCTATATTGTGGTGCATTACATATTATTTATGTCAGCTTGGTCCTATTAGTTGTTATTGTACACCTTTGTATCATATATATAGGAAGGAGATATTCTCATTTTAGTCATCATAGTTGTTATTGTACACCTCTTGTGTACTCAGTAAATTGTGTAAGGAGGTTCCTCTCTCGAAGAGGATTGATATTTATCTCTGTTATTCATTGTTAAGGCGTGTATTACTCTCTTATTGTCTATTTCTGATCTTTTTATGTTATTTCTGGGACTTGGTTGCATAACACTGAGGGGAATTCTACCATAACTTTGTTAGTGAAGACTCATGATAATTGTTCTATCAGATTTTTAACTCTATTGTTTTCCATTTTCCACTTTCATCATGCTTGAGTGTGTTACAGACATTGAGGATCAATAGGTGTCGTTGATTCACATATCCTTGAGTGGTAGAGGGTCTGTTGTGATTTTTGTGTTGATCATTGTTTATGTTCAAGTTCTATTCTGTAGAGATGATCTCTGTTATGTAGATATTCTTCTTTTGTACATCTTCTATTCTTCTATCCATCATCATATAAACTTTTCATATGATAGGAAGATTGATTTCCTTCAATAAGCGGAGTGTTTATGACTTCCTCGCCCATTGGAATTTCATTGATCTACAACTAGTTTTTTACATTCTCCTTTCTCTTTTAGTCTTGTTTATCCACTTATGAAACTTAATTCAATCATTCAATTCCAAGATGTGCTATCCATGCCCTCTACAGTCGAAGTGAATCTTTTAACACAATCAGTAGTGATGCATTATCAATGTATAGCGCACCACATTTCTAGTGCGCTATCCATTTCATCAAGCACCCCTAAAAAATTAAAAACCATTTTTCACATCATCAGTGTCCGATGCATTTCACAAACCATGGCACATCATTAGCGATGCGGTTAACTATGGTATGCGCCAGTGCTAGTAAACACCATTGTCTACATCAATTGGTGTGCCATTATAATTCATATGCACTTCCATATGTTGGTGTGCCATTATAGTTCTTATGCCCTACCATGTTAGTGCACTTATGCTCAACATACACTCTAACATGATTGTTGAAAATATAGTAATTTTCACAAAGAGTTGTGCTGACTATGGTACACTCTAAATTATTGTGCACACCGTGTATGGTGCGACAATGTGTTTGTATCACACCAGTGTTGTCTAATTAGGGATGCACACAATTTTAGGATTTCATAAATAATGGTCGTGCATTTTAGCATTACACATGCACCCGTGTGATATATTTTAAAAGCACATCATTTTTATGTTTTTCAAATAAAATTTCAACACCTGGTGCACTAGGATCAATGTAGCTCATTATTAATGATGCTTATGTCGTTTGTAATGCATTGGGAATCCATGTTGTTTTAATTTAATTTTATTTCATTTACATATTAGGTGCGTTGATATTACTACAACGCATCGTCAACAATGCACTTATATTATAAACAACACCATTAGTGATGTGTGACTATTATATAGGCACACAGATTTTAAATTCATTTATTTCAAGAAAAACATTATTGTTTGATACTAATAGATAAAATTATCATTTAATGAAATATTTAATGTTTTTTTATATGCAAGTTTAGGTTTGTTTATGAGACTTATTAAAGTTATATTTTAGTTAGAGAGGTCAGCGGCGAGAGATGCAATAGGAGAAAGAGGTGCGAGTTGACCTATATAACGTTGTAGGAGAGTGGGAGGTGATATAGAGGGAGATATACTTGTACCCTCAAACCATTATAGCATAGAAATGAGACCTATTGAGTGATTTTAGCGTCCTAAAGTTCTATTAGGAGGATACATCCCTAATGTGGAACTCAAAATTTTCAATGCAATCGATCTATTATTGGGATCAATGTAGACATGTGTTTTATTTTTGTCCCAATTTATGGTTTCATCCCACAGAGGGTGACATCTACTTCATCATTATTCTATCTAGGAGAGGGGAGTATTTTTCGTAGTTTCCTTATGTCGCACTTAGTGTCAAAGAGGAGAGTTATCTTGCTTACTCTCATTAATATATTGGAGAACAAGTCACTGACCCTGCTCTTTTTTTAGGTTTCCAGATGACAACTATGAATTGCTTCTTTTTGTGCATAGGATGTTAGGTTCCTCTCTCTTTTGGTTACAATAGCAGTGCACTTATCCACTGATGGGTATTACACTAGTTTCCCTATATTGCATTATGTAGATTATTTAGTGCAAAGACCTAGATGCATTAGGTGGTGTGTCATGGATCGATGCCTTGCATAGTCTGAGGCGAGGGTCAACTTCCCTTTTGATTTAGAGATTTTTTGTTTATTTTTGGATATGTTTCTGGTCACAAGGCTTTCATTTGAACTCCACCCTCCTAGGAATATTATTGAGGTATAGATGCATACGTTGGGATATATGTTTCCGAAGAGGGGACACCCAAATTTCCCATCAAGGATCACCTCAGAGGTACTCGATTTACTAGCTAGTGAGGATGATTATACATTAGACCTTATGCCATATCCTTACGCGAGGTTGGAATGGGGAGTATTTCACAAAAATTTTTTCACCTAGGATGAGCCACCAAATGACGAGGTAATATTAGTGTGATGTTTAAATTAATATAGTTGCATTTTATTCTCTTACTTAATGCAAATGAAATTTATTCTAACATTTTCTTTAAATTTTTTAACGAATTGTATAATTATTTTTGTGTACTATATATTTTGTATATATTGGAACCTATGATGTGGAGGGACCTCCACCATTGTAAGCAGATGGGGATATGGATGAGCCTAAGTTGCCTTAGTTTCCTAGACCTAGTCTATGACAAAGACCATATGCTGGGTTTCAAGAGGATGTGGTAGACATGTTATCCACATTGTTGACTTGATGGGGAGTCTACCATGTACATGTTCCAAATATTGTGCGATACCTAGAACTAGTAGAGTTATGGAGGATTATTCCTCTTGATAAGAGGTGTTTGATGCATCATATCATTGGGGAAACCAACCTTCTAGATTCTAGGATGTATTGTCATTCTACATCTGATGAGGGTAGTGATACTTCTCTTTTACCTCCTCCTCATCATTGAGATGATCAAGCATCATCTCCTACACCTCCTTCACCTCCTCTTCACCACGATGACCGGCCACTATTTCCTTCTCCACCCCCACCTAGACCACCACTAGCTTTGACTCATCCATAGGTCAGTCGACCACCCTCTCCTCCCCAACGAGCTGAGCATCCACCATATCATACTCCACTCATCTCACTTCTGTATAGGATGGACATAATAGTTAGGATATATCTTTAGGGAAATATTTATGTTGCTCTTCAATATCATTTTTCTTCATAACATGGGTATTCATGCCTCTGGCTCTGTTGGTGGAGGTGTCAATGCCTTTGGATATGCAGGTAGAGGTAGTGATGCCTGTAGTTCTAGAGGTGTACCAACTATCTCATAACATTGATAGGACTTGAGATGTATATTGAGCATGCATCATGAGTTTTATATTATTGTTCATATATACATGTATACTACAATTTTCATGTTGATGTTGATGGTAATGTGTATGTTAGGTCATGTTAGATATGTTTGGTAGGTGTTCTTGATAGATGTGTATATGAGATGATGTTTGTTAGATGCGTGTGATGGTTATGTTAGATAATGAAACTTATGTTTTGTTAGATGTTATTACCATATTTATGTGTAAGATGTTGTTTAAATCTATGAGATGTATATGTTAGATGATGTTAGGTAATGTTTATGTGTGTATGTTAGGTGATGTTTGATGTGTATATTAGATTATCTTAGTTTATTTTTGTGTATGCAATATTATACTTATGTTTGACAGGTGATGATAGATGTGTATGTTAGATGATGTTTTCCAAATGTGGGTGATTGTTATGTTAGATTATGTTTATGTTTGTTAGGTGGCAATGATGATATGATGATATGTTAGATGATATTAGGTGATTTTAGATGTAATTACTAGATGTTTATCTTTGTGATGTTAGGTGATATTAGATGTGAATGTTTGTGTTTGATAGATGTGTATACAAAACAATTTTCTTTAATTTTATATTGTGTATAAACATTATGCATATTAAAATGTGAAAAACTTGCTGCATATTTAGTCTGAAAAAATGTGAGAGGTGTTTATTAAAAAACGTCAATGATAACTTATTCCATACAATGCAGTTACTAATATATTATGACAATTAATGTAAACAATTATGTGAACTTATATTATAAAATAAAATAGAGAAAGATTTGATATCTAACATCTTAATTATATTTAAATTAATTAATTTTAAAAATCATTTTAATAATACAATGCATTTCATTCCTCAATAACAAATATTTTTTGTGAACTTCTAATTTACATTTGCATCTAAATTTTAGATGTAAATAAACAAAAATCATAGTTAGTAATGAAAATGGATTGTTATTATTACAATCCTGAAATACCTTTTAATTAAATCACTACTAATAATAACATCACTTCTATAACAATAAAACAACACAACAAAGCGATATTACAATGCAAAATGAAAATAAATTATGTAAGGTCTACTAAAACAATGATACAAATTATACACATTGACTTATATTTTTACAATATAATCCCTATAAACCATATAATTCTTAACTATAAAATCTATAACCCATAACAATTAAAAACTCTTAATGGTTCACCATTATACCACATAATACAACCCACCATCCTTATAATACATATAAAAATTTATCCCTATAACCCTCACCCCTAACTATTATTAATTATAACCACAACCCCTTAAAACCCTTAACCCATAGAATTGTTAATGTTAATACCACCTAATCGCTATAAAACACAATTCCTAATTCGAACCTATCATTTTGAATACACATAATCTTAAATTAAATATTTCTTTTAAATATTAACAATAATTTATCACTTTTGTTGATATTAAAAATTTACGTACAATTATAACTCACTCATGGTAAAGTTTGTAATTTTGAGTGCATATAATCTCAAAATAAATTATGTTATTTTTACCAATATTAAAAACCATTTATTATTTTCATATATATATAAAATAAAATAAAATTTATTGGTATACTTTTATACTTGTTAATATAATTTGAAAATTTATATTAATTAAAATTAATTAATGATAAAATTATTTACATTTAATCTTAAGATAAATTATTTTTTTTCTATTTAATTTTAAAAGTTGTTTGATTTGGACTCTTATAGTAATCATAATCAGTGTTATCGAAACCGGACCGGAACCGGCAAAACCGGCCGGTCTGACTGGTTTACAGGGTTGGCCGGTCTGGTCAGCAAAAAAATTTGAAAAAAACGGAATTTTTTCCAGACTGGGTATGGAACTGCCGGTCTGGCCTGGGGACTCAGGAAACTCATTTTTTTTTAAAAAAACCAGAAAATAAAACTTTGCTGATGTACTTTGGAGCCTCTTTGTTAATGTACTTTGGTTCAGAACCTCCGAGATGTATTGCACTAGGTGTTATTTTGGATATTTGCACCCATATTTGCTATATATATGAGAAACTTTGCATATTTTTGTATTAATGGTCTGGATTCATATGTATGCACATGAATATATATATATATATATGTTTTTTACAAAATATGAATATTTTATGTATTTTTTATTTAGCCGGTTTTTTGTCGGTTTCGGTCCGGTTCACATTTTGGGCTTCGCCGGTTCGGTTCCGATAACATTGATCATAATTCATCAATGATAAATATGCCATTTTTAAGTGTAATTAATTTGTAAATGAAATATACATTTCTAATTAATATTAAAATTCATTTATTACTTACTATTTAATATTAAAACTCATTTATTACTTATATACTTTGTTATTGTATATTTTAAGATTATTTACATACTTATGCACATAGAATTTGTTAGGCTCATTAGATATACATACATCATTCAACTTTTAAAAATAGTAATTCTACAAATGACTATTTCCATATTGTTAGAAATTCGTATAAAATATCGACACACATATGATACACATTGACCTATATTTTTTCAATATCTTTACACATATGATGCCTCAATAATTCTAAATTTTATACAAAATATGAAAAGAGATATAAATACCTTCAACTAAAATAAAATTATTTTCAATCAATCATTCCATACAATCACAAATTACTTGATAGAAAAACACATTACATATCAAATTGATTGTTAACCAACTAGATTATTTTAAAACATCATTTAATTAAATTTCCATTTCCATCATCATAAGATGGAAAAAGAATATAATTAGATAATTAAAGATAACAATAATAGAATGATACATCAACATTGCAAATGACGAAATAAAACATATACATATCACTATTTCTTTCAGTCACCCTAATTGTCTTCCTCACTTGGCATGATATCATTGTTGTTATAAAACATATGTTTTGATATAGGGTCATGTCTTAATATGAACCAACGATCCCTATCTAACACATCCGGCTAAAAAAACACTTTGATGTAGTGTTTTGGGAAAGCATAAGGCTCCTTATTTCCATCCCACATCTTTTTAGAGTTTATACATATCATCCCACTATCACGATCTTCCTTTACATTATTATGGTTGAAGGTGTCCCACCACTTGCACCTAAAAATAACACATTGCAAAGATGAGAAGTTCGCTTGAATGATATATTGTATCTTTCTAACGTAACCTAACTTCCACCTATTAGGTTTTGATAGTAGTGACTAGCATGAATATATGGGCTGAACTCTTCTTCCACTCCACAATATTATGCGGCACGCCCATCATTGGCATCTTCAGTGTGAAACTGAAGCCCATATTCCCACCTAGATGGGAACAAATGCACCTGTAAAAAAGTGAACAAATGATGATGTCATATGTCTAATAACCTAACGATTAATATATAAAATATAGATGTTATAATTCAAACTTGGTGCATTATAATGTTAATGATGTACATAAAGCGATTATCACCAGGTTGTTACATGCAATCCCTATGTTTAGTGTATCCTTTTTAGCAGGTGGGTAACAACTAGATGCACCATATTTCTCTACGACTTGGTCAACAACCAACTGTTGGGACATATAATCAACATATTTTATTTTAAATTATCAAGATAAGGCATGCTTCTACCATTCAACTGTCTAAATTATTTCCTGTCAATTTTCCATTTCCTACTCTTCTATTCATACAATGTAACCCATGGTTGTGTTGCCTCCATGTTGAAAATAATGAATTTATTTATGAAATCAATTTATGAATTCATTGTTGTATTCATGAAATCAAATCGACATATATGATAAAATATATATTATGAAGTTACTTGTGTATTAGCACCATTTTTGGGCTAAACAATTGATAAGGGATTTGGCCAGTAAAAGGAATAATAAGGTGTGTAAATTTTCATATCATAGGGCCTTAAATAATGTTGATGAGGGTCTACATGTGTTTGAAGGTACATTTCTAGATTTAGAATGCCAAATACTTAAGAAATTCTTCTTTTCAACCTTGAAAATGCATGCAAATGAAGAAATCCACCCTTAGTTGAATGATAACAAGAAATGGACGGCTGTGATGCGCAACGCATAAGATCAAAGGCCGAAAAATCATTTCCGCCCAAGGAAATTATGGACTGGAAGAGAGAAAAAGGAAAGGAAATTTGGTTTTGAAAGTTAGAATCTTGAATTCCGAGTTCCACAGTCCGAAGATCCGATGGCTCGAAGCACTTCCGCAAAAGATGAATGAATTTGAAAAGAAAAAAGGGCGGAGATCGAGAAGCGGAAATACCAAAGGATTTGGTTGTAAAAGGTTGAAGTTCCACATTCCGCGATTTACCACATCTACAGTTCATAAATCTCCCACACAAGATTGATGGCATGAAAAGAAGCAGAAAGGAGGAAATCAAAAAACAAAATTATAAATTTTATGGTCGTGAAGAGGTGAAGTTCCACGTTCTGTGATCAGCAAGATCAACGGTCCAGAAAGTTTCAGCAAAGTATCAACGGTTTGATATTATCCCGCAGCAAAATGGAAGAATTGGAAGGGAGGAAGGAGGAAACACAACAATTTGGTCGTAAAAGGTTCAAAATTTTTCCTTCTGCGATCCAAAATATCTACCTTTTAGAGGGATCCCACACAAGATCAGCGGTGCAGAAATGAATGAAAAAGCAGAAGGAAGAAACATAAAATTTAGCATCGTGAAAGAGGAGATCCCAAATTTTTTTTTTCGCATCCTGCAAAATTGATCTCAGATCAATGGTTGAAAATGAATCCTATGGAGATCAACGGTGTGGAAATAAAAACATCGGAAAGCGGAAGACACAAGATTTTGGTCAAGGAAAAGTAGAGGCCTGCTTTCCTCTTTCCGCAGACGTCATATCAACGATGGGGAAAGTTTCTATTTGAGATTGACCGTGCAGAAAAGAGGAACATGTGCACAAGGTAAGAAGACGTCCCGATATGCGGAAACAGGTAGGCCCCACATCTTTCAACATCCCAAATCACCCTTGATCTCAGATTAATGGTGGAGATTGATTTCATCGGTATAACATACACGATGAAAGTTGGAACAGTGCCTACAAGATGAGAAACATGTGTGAATGACGTGTCCCCTCCCCATTGGATATCACACTTGGAAATTGGAGATGCAAAGGTCACTTTATGAAGCACGATGTTGCATTTTTCAACGATGTGGATCTAAGCAGGTAAAGATCAATGGTTCATAATACTTTTTGCAGGTGAATATGCAGACATGAAGGAAACCATTGTAGAATGTCGAAGTAGGTTCTTAACCATAGTTTTCGATCAATCAAGCCTAAATCCCTGCTGTCAAATTTCCCTAATTGATCCATCATGCATGTCTTAGCATGCTTTCCTATTTTGTTTATGATCATGGAAAATCTGTCATATCATTGAATTTGTTATGATTTTGATTCCTACACGTAACTGAATTTGGCTCTGTTTTGAGGTTGGTCTCGGGAGCCCGTGATACTATAAATATACCCTCAATAGAGGTAGACAAGGTTGGAACCTGTGAGGTTTAGGGTTTTGTATTTTGAGATCCGCCCTTAATAATGAATTTATAGAGCCAAATGATGGCCTATTACTACAAAGATTCTTGTGTATATCATAGTTACAATATGTATATTCCCTTGTTTTGTGCATGTCTTCCTGTTTAACTTGCCATTATGTTTTCTTCATATCTAGAATGAGTGTATAATAGTTCAAATTCATATTTTTATGCTCTGGCTATTGTTTTCAGGTATTCACCAATCTTTCTTACCAAAGTTGATGCAAAATTCATCTCCTCGATGCTCTGTATCGATGGGCTGTCATTGTTTCTTCTTTATCACCAGACCAACAAAGTTTTGACTATAACCGTGTGCTACCTTGCCTTTGTAGTATTTCCCATGCAAACAGTTATGTGATTATTTCAAGTATTTGTGACTCCATAACCCAATGTATGCTTTCTTTGTTTCAACCACCAACATATCTGAATTTTATTTTGTTTGTGTATCTGGCCCTGATAAAAATCTGTGAGATCCCTCTATATAAAGGAAGAGTCCGTATTCCTTTCTTAAATTCGTTCTACTATTACCCTGAGATTTACCCTCTCCAACCTAGGGTATTATTCTGAGTGCTAACAAATTGGTGCCATTGCGGGGGACGAAAGTGAAAATCAGCCCTGGGAAAAACCACAAATATTCCAAGAAGAAAGGGTTTCTGTAGGAAAACAAAGACTCCTACACTTGAAAAAGGATGTATATATTTTCCTTGGTGACTCCACTCAAAGCTTCTAAAAGGTGACTCCACTGGGGAGACTGGAGGCCAGACGGACCGATACCGGGAAGAGGGTTCAAATATTCCCTAGGTATGAATAGAATAATTTTAGATCTGAATATTTATAGTGAATAATGGTCAAACATCAAGAAGGTCATGCCTCTTTCACTTGGTGAATCCATCTGCGAAGAATCTGGTCTTCATAATGTTCTATGGAAGCTCCACTGCCAAAGGGGTTTCAAACTTTGAGGAGTTGATTCAGTTTCTCCATCATCAAGATGGGTTCTGTAGCTAGAAGGAATGATCTTATGAATCGTGCTCACATTCCTAGTTTTTCAAATCTAATACCTAAGATAGATTGGCTAGCTATCTTCCAAGATTCAAAGACCAAAAGAATGATGATGCTGGAATTCATTTGCTTAGATTTCATAAGCATATACATAAGCTGGGAGTTGAATTGCATGAGGATTCTTTAATGAAAATATTCATGGCTAGTTTAGAAGAAAATCCAAGGTCATGATATGATGGATTACCATCAGGAAGTTTATTCTCTCTTAAATACTTTCATACAATATTTCATGAACATTTCAAATATCAGTATCCTTCTCTGTTGTCAATTCAAGATTGTATTAGAATTTGTGTTGATGTATTTGTAACTTTGGAATGTATTCATCTATGTATCTTATGTATTGTAACCCGATGTTTATTCTGACATGTATATATAATGTAATTGAGTCATGTTGTCATGCCCTGATGTTCCGATCGGGAGGATCAATAATGTAAACAATTCATGTCAAGTCATTGTGGGTAACCCTCCGATTGTCTAAAGGTTAAAGTCCCGGCAATTTCAGGGCACTAGGGTTATTAGACTCTCCTAGTAGAGGTAGGGTTATTAGACTCACTAAGTAGGGTTTTAGTCATGTCAGGATTAGTATAAATATAGAACTGGAGTCTCTATTTATCACACAACTCATACACACTCAAGTGTAGCACATAGTTGAGGAAGGAGAAGACACTGGGGATAGATAAGAAGAAGGTTACTACTGTCAGGAGATCACTTACTGTTTTGGGATTTTACTGTTTTGGTGCTGATTCTATATTTGAGGAAGTTGAGGGGTTTTCTCCATTTATGGTTTCCCTGAGGAAAAACACCGTGTTCATTGTCTCTTGTGTTTGATTGTTGTACTTGTTATTCTCTCAGTTAAAGATCCTAATAATGCTAGCTTAATGTTGAAAAACTAACATGGTATCAGAGCTAACCCGAGAAGAAGACACTATGCAGCTGCGGGAACTAGGGTTTCCTAGTTTGTGGATCTTCCTCCATGGATTTTTAGCAAAAGTAAGGTGGAATAACTCTCCTCCTTAGGGTGCATCTTTCTGTCTAAGCAAAATCCAATTCTGAGGTTTTTCAGTTTTGGACCCGACACTGCTGCCGAAAAATAGGGCTTTTCACAGAAGAGGAATTTTTCAGTGAGTCTAGGCCTAGATTGATCTCCTCCCCAAAATTGAATTTAGGGAAAAATTTCAAGGCATTTGGGTGGACAGATCTCTGGAAAAGAAAAACCCTAATTTGCTCCTGTTCTAGTACTACGGGATTTCAGCTCCAAATCCAAATTTGACATCTTGACCTGGTAAGATCTAAATCCTTTGTATTTCCATTTGAGGTTCTCAGTTTAAGATGTATCATCATACCAAGCTTGATGAAAATCTTGAGGGAGCTGATAAATTTTGAGCCTGGAAGTATAGGATCTCCTTGGTCCTGGAACAGAATGAATTAGACTCCTACATCCATGAGGAGGTTCCAGTTCCAGAAGGAGATGAGGAAAATGCCTTACATAAGAAGAAGATGGTTATGGAATAGAGGATCATTGATGATTCTATAAAGGATCACCTTATACCTCAAGTGTCCTCTCTCAAGACACCTAAAGGTATGTTTGATGCCCTAACCAAATTGTTTGAAGGGAATAACATAAATCGGAAGATGACTCTGAGGAATCAATTGAAGAGTGTGAAGGTTCAGAATGTAGAGACCATCTAGTCTTACTTCACAAGGGTTTCTCAGATCAAGGAACAATTAGAAGTTGTAGATGAAGAAGTGGAGAATGCAGATATTGTGATGACAACACTGAATGGCCTTCCTAGGTCATGGGATTCTTTCATCCAAGGAATATGTGCCAGAAATAAGTTAGTCAAATTCAGCAGACTACGGGAAGAATGTTCTCAAGAAGAAGCACAGATAGCAGCTCGAGAAGAGAATATGGGAAGTGAAGACCAAGCTCTCACAGTTCACTCCAAGAAAGGCAGAAGAATATCTCATTACTCCAAAGGAAAGGATCCTCATCATAGAGATAACATTAGAAGGGACCTATCAAAATTGAGATGTTATACATGTGATGAAAGAGGACACTTTGCAAAATACTATCCAAAGAACAAGGTTCACTCTCATAAGAAGAAGGGGAACAAAAGAAGACATCATGCTCATGCTGTAGAGGATGATGAACCCTCCAAGAAAAGAACCAGATATGAAAGCGAAGATTCTTCAAGCAAGGATGAATATGTTATGATCTCTGCTCTCACAGGTAACATTACTCATGGAAGTGATGATTGGATTATAAACAGTGGGGCTTCCAAACATATGACTGGATTTAAGGAATCCTTTGTGATACTGTCAGAACATGAATCACCTCACAAGGTGAAGCTAGGATATGACTACCAATATCCAATAAAAGGTAGTGGGGAATATTCCTATAAATTAGACTCTAGAAAGTCTCTAACAATGAAGGAAGTATTTTTTGTGCCAGTACTCAAGAATAACCTTCTCTCCATATCAGCATTGGATGCAAAAGGAATGAGGGTTGCATTCATATATGGTCAAGTCATCATGTGGCTAAGAGGAAAGACTATCGATGATGCGGTGGTGATTGGAGAACAAGAAGGAGGTTTGTCCAAATTGAAGGGTCATCCAGAACAAGCATTGGTCCATGAAACAATAGAGCTAAGTGAACTTTGGCATAGAAGGCTTGCACATGTGCATTATAGAGAACTACCTATTGCAAGCAAAGCTATTGAAGGTCTTCTAGAATTCCAAGCAAAACATGATGGGGTCTGCAAGGGATGTACGAAAGGAAAGAATACAAAGAAGACATTTCCTAGCAGTGAAAGCAAAGCCAAAGGAATCCTAAAAATAATCCACTCCGATGTATGCGGTTCTATGTCATCAAACTCACTAAGCGGGTATGCATATTATGTTTCTTTTTTTGATGATTTTTCTAGGAAGACATGGGTTTACTTCATGAAGAACAAAGACAAAGTATTCAGCAATTTCAAGGAATTCAAAGCCTTGAACAAGAACCACACTGAAAGGAATATCAAGACTTTTCAATCAGATAACGGCGGAGAATTCACTTCGAATGAATTCAAAGAGCTATGCAAATAATCAAGGATTAAGAGGGAGTTGTCCACTCCTTATAATCCAAAAAAGAATGGGATTGTGGAATGGAAGAATAGAACTATCATGGAAGCTACAAGAGCCATGATTCATGATCAATATCTTCTTATGCATCTTTGGGCTGAAGCTGCCAGAACAGCGATCACATGTACAGAACCGTACTCCACATAGAGTACTCTAGAACAAGACTCCTGAAGAAGTCTTCTCTGGCAAGAAACCAGAAGTCAGCCATCTCAAAATATTCGGCTGTCCTATGTACATACACATTCCAAAGGAGAAAAGGACAAAATTAGATCCTTCAGGAAAGAAGGGTATATTTGTGGGATACTCTGAAAGCTCAAAGGCTTGCAGAATCTCTTTCCCAGGATACAAAAAGATTGAAATTTGTAGGGATGTGACATTTGATGAAGACACAGCTTACAACAAATCTAGAAATATACCTGTTGAAGAACCTGAAGAAGCAGAAGCACCCAGAATTCATGATACAACCATGAACGAATAAATTCAAGAAGAAGATCGAGAATTTTAAGAACCACAAAGACCTGTAGATCCACCTCTGGAGAATAATCCTCACAAGAGGAAACCTGCTTAGGTACAATAACTTATCCAAGGTGCGGAAAGATATGGGGCTCTAGAAGAGAATCACAGAGAAAGAAAGAGGACCAGATCTTGCTCTGGCTATGTAGCTTTACTATGTGATTTCATTGATAAAGAACCTTCCAGTTATGAAGAAGCGGCAGAACGGAAAGAATGGAAGGATGCTATGATCGAAGAATATCAATCGATCATGAAGAATGATGTTTGGGATGTTGTCCCTAGACCAGAAGGGAAGTTAGTTGTAAATTCCAAATGGATCTACAAGATCAAGCATGCTGCAGATGGTAGCATTGAAAAGTATAAGGCAAGATTTGTGGCTTGGGGTTTCTCTCAGAAAGAAGGAATAGACTATGAAGAAACCTTTGCACCTGTAGCCAGATACACTTCCATTAGATCAGTACTTTCTCTGGCTGCAGTGATGAAATGGAAGATACACCAGATGGATGTCAAGACTGCTTTCTTGAATGGTGTAGTAGAAGAGGAAGTGTATGTAGAACAATCACTCGGTTTTGAGACACATGACAGAGAGTCTCATGTATGTAGATTGAAGAAAGACCTATATGGTTTGAAACAGGCACCCAGGACTTGGTGCGACAGAATTGACAGATTTCTATCCAGTTTGAGCTTTACCAAGAGTAAAGTAGATTCCAACCTTTACTACAAGGTTGAAGATGGAAACCTAGTGATGCTTCTACTATATGTAGATGATCTATTTGTGACAGGTACGGATGGGTTGATTGATGATACAAAGAGAAAGATTGCTACTAAGTTTGAAATGAAGGACTTTGGGATGATGCATTACTTTCTAGGTATGGAGGTGTGGTAGAGTGTAGATGGAATCTTCCTTGGACAAGGGAAGTATGCAGTAGAGATCCTAAAGAGGTTTGGGATGATGGAGTGCAAGGCTATGGCCACACCTTTGGCATCAAACATAAAGCTATTGAATGATGCTTCATCATAATTGGTTGATGCTACGATGTATCGTCAGATTATTGGGTCATTGATGTACCTGATGAACACGAGACCAGATATTTGCTTTGCTGTGAACACCTTGAGCCAGTTCTTGACAGATCTGAGACATGTTCACTTGATTGCTGCAAAGCATATTTTGAGGTACCTGAAGAGTATAGTTAATTATGGGATCAAGTACGATGTGAATCAAAAGATTAACTTGGAGCACTATGTTGATTCAGATTGGGCAGGCAGTGCCATTGATAGGAAGAGCACTTTAGGGTGTTGCTTTAGTATGGGATCAGGTGTGATCTCTTGGTTTAGCAAGAAGCAATACTATGTGGCACTGAGTACAACTGAAGCAGAGTATGTCGCAGCTTGTTCAACTAGTTGTGAGGTAGTATGGCTACAGAAGCTACTATCTGATATATTTGATCTCCAGTTGGATGCTACTTACATACATTGTGACAACCAGAGTTGCATGAAGTTGTCAGAGAATCCAGCGTTCCATGACAAGTTGAAGCATATGGAGATCAAGTATCACTATATCAGGGATATGGTGTAGAGGGGAGTAGTGAAGGTCCAATATGTTGTGATGGAGGAACATATAGCTAATGTATTGATGAAGCCATTGGCTAGGTTAAAGTTTGAGTACTTCAAGGAGAAGCTTGGTGTTCTCCAGATCAAGGTTTCCTCCAAGATAAAATGATGATACCCATAGCCATTCTGACATGGTGAGAGGATTGGTTCCTTCCATGGTCAGATGTAAGGGCCGAGCCATTCTATCATGGTGAGAGGATTGGTTCTTTCCATGTCAGATATGAGTGCTGGCCATTCTGTTGAGTAGGACATATGTAAGGGAAACTGCCATTCTAGGAATGGAGGCACCTGGTCAATTACCAGGAAAACTCAGTCTAGGACTGAGAAGCCATTCTGATGTGATAGAGGGATGTGTTCCCACTTGATCAGATGTAAGGGCTGAACCATTCTGTCATGGTTAAAGGATTAAGTTCCTCCCATGTCAGATGTGAGTGTTGGCCATTCTGTTGAGTAGGACAGATGTAAGGGAAACTGCCATTCTATAGGAGAATGGAGGCACTTGGTCAATTACCAGGTAGCTCAGTTGAGGACTAGGGGCCATTCTGATATTATTGCTGGGATGTGTTCCCTCATTATTAGATATGAGTGCAAGCCCTTTCATCATTGTGGTAGGATGTGTTCCATCCTGGATGAATGTAAGCACAGAGCCTGTCTTCGATCATGTGTTGATCAGATATAAGTGCTGAGCCTTTCTTTGATCATGTGTTGATCAGATATAAGTGTTGTGCCTTTCTTTGATCATGTGTTGATCAAATGTAAGTGCAGTATCTATATTTGATCATGTGTTTATTAGATAGAAATGTTGACCCTTTCTTCGATCATGTGTTGATTAGATAGAAATGTTGAGCCTTTCTTCGATCATGTGTTGATCAGATGTAAGTGCAGTATCTATCTTTGATCATGTGTTGATCAGATGTAATTGCTGGGCCTTTCTGATATGATTATAGGATTGGTTCCTACATGATCAGATGTGAGTGATGGGTGTGCCTTTTTGATGAGTAGGTCAGATGTAAGTGTTGGGCGTGCATTTCTTTGATCATGTGTTGATCAGATGTAAGTGCAGTATCTATCTTTGATCATGTGTTGATCAGATAGAAATGATGAGCCTTTCTTCGATCATGTGTTGACCAGATATAAGTGCTGAAGAAGACCTACATGGAGGCTAGGCCTACAACCATCATGAAAAAGGGTTGGCTCTGTAGAAATTCTTGTGACGAGAAGAATCATGAGATAGCATCCGTGATGTTCCAGATCCAGTGATGATGGCCAGTGATGATCCAGATCGAGTGATGATCTAGATCCAGTGATGATGATCCAGCAGTGATGATCCAGATCGAATGATGATCCAGATCTAGTGATGATCCCCAGTGATGATCCAAATCGAGTGATGATTTCCATGATGATCCAGATTGAGAGATGATCCCGATCCGAAGATGAAGATGACTTGAAGAGGAAGATGAATTAAAGACTTAGAAGACTTGAGATGCAGATGACGAGATGATCCAGCTGATACAGAGAAGAAGACCACTGATATAGAGAAGAAGACCAGTACTGAAAATTGTGTCGAAAGAATACCTTCCTAGTTAAGAGGGACTGTTGATGTATTTGTAACTTCAGAATGTATTCATCTATGTATCTTATGTATTGTAACCTGATTTTTATTCCGGGATGTATCTATAATGTAATTGAGTCATGTTGTCATGCCCCGATGTTCCAATCGGGAGGATCAATAATGTAAACAAGTCATGTCAAGTCATTGTGGGTAACCCTCTGATTGTCTAAAGGTTAAAGTCCCCGCAATTCCAGGGCACTAGGGTTATTAGACTCTCCTAGTAGAGGTCAGCCCTGGTAGGGTTTTAGTCATGTCAAGATTAGTATAAATAGAGAAGTGGAGTTTCTATTTATCACACAACTCATACACACTCAAGTGTAGTGCATAGTTGAGGAAGGAGAAGACACTGGGGCTAGATAAGAAGAAGGTTACTGCTGTCAGGAGATCACTTACTGTTTTGGGATTTTACTGTTTTGGTGCTGATTCTATCTCTGAGGAAGTTGCATGGTTTTCTTCATTTATGGTTTCCCCGAGGAAAAACACTGTGTTCATTGTCTCTTGTGTTTGATTGTTGTACTTGTTATTCTCTCAGTTAAAGATCCTAGTAATGCTAGATTAATGTTGAAAAACTAACAATTTGAATGTCATTTAGATCTTCAAGTAGATATTTCTAATAATTTTTGTAGAAAATATATGGATAATGAAGACACAAACTAAAGAAAACAAACCACACAGGAATCAGACAAGTATTTCTCAATAATTTATAGTATCATTCACAATAATAAAATCCAGTGTTACAATAGTTTACATAGGAAAATAATTTGAATGCATGACATGCAATTCAAATCTATCCGTTGGATCTAGTTGTAGCTAACTGACCATATAACTCATGGTGTCTCAATCATTTTTGGAGTCCAATAGATCAACTCCTAGATGTCCAACAACTTAAACAAACAGTGATAGCTAGTTAACTCAATGCAATTAAGTGTGGTAGATGGGAAAAGGAACGTACTCCACATGTAGTCATGCATTATCCATGCAAAGCTTGTGCTAGCTAACTGATTGTGAACTAACTAAAAGTAACTGGGGTCTAATTGAGACCAACTAGTACTAACTCCAACTAACTGAAGTAGGTTGGTGCTGGTACTCCCAGTGGCTCCTAAAATGTAGGGATTGGTCTACGAGGTGTCCAAACTAATGCATGCACATGCAATAAGTAGTAGTTAACCTCTAGTAGTGTTCCCCACACTCCAGTGACTAGTACATGTGTCCCCATTAGTCCAAGTGGATCCAATGGTACTAGTGGACCCAATTAATTAATTAATGATCCTAAGTTAGGCTAAATAATCTCATAGACAGTATGGTCAAGGGAGGATTAATAATCCTAACACCCCCCCTAAATCCTAACTTAGAAAACTATGGGCCCTAGTAATAAGAACATAGGTCACCCAAATAAAATATAAAATATATAATTATGCTTAATACAACCAAGGAAATAGGTCAAAAACTCATGGGAACCCCCCCCTCAAAATAAGCAGGAATACAAATTTTAAAAAAAACTTGCGAAAATTTTTGCTACGATTCGTAGCACTATGCAGCAGAAGTATCTTGGTTCTGTGTAGTTGAACCCATGAATCCAAACAAAGTGCTTATGTTTATAGGAATATTCCTCTTTGGAAGAAGAACAATGCACTCAACTGAATCATAAATATAAATAGCTGCACAGTGAAAACTTGACCCATGTAGAGAAGTTGAAATCATCTGAAGAGAGAGCACAGATGATTGAGAATTCAAACCATGTGAGGAACACCCAATAAATTGATATATTTCACCCTTTAACAGAAAACCCTGAGTGGTAAAATCATCCCCAAGTGTTAGGAGCAAGTGTCCAGGTAGTTGCAAAATGTCTTCCTCTTTACTAGTTCTGCGAGGAGATGAGCATGTGACCAAAGGTAGAGAAGACCTAGGACTGTGGAGAGTGAATCATTGAGATCCATAATATGATATAGCTTCATAAATATATATTTATTCACAAAATCTAATATCATCAATATCATAAGAGAAAACTAACATCGAATCCTCAGCAACAAAATTGAAGGAGACTTGCGGTGCTTGATTTGTCACACCAAAATTGATGAAACCTGTTACAAGAAATACTGTAAGCTCTTGAATATTAAAACCCAAACCACATATTATCATATCATAAAATAAATCAAATCCAAAAAGGTTCATATCAGATCTAAAATTGTGAAGTGAAATCAAATCCCCAACAACAATTTTGAAGGAGACTTGCGGTACTTGATTTGTCACACCAAAATTGATGAAACTAGCTACAAGCTATACTGAAAGCTCATAAAACTGAAATATTGAACCAATTAATATCATATCAGATCTAAATAATATCATATCAGACCCAAATAATTCCATATCAGATCCAAAAGTGTTGAATGAAATCAAATCCCCAGGAGCAATTTTGAAGGAGACTTGCGGTACTTGTTTCTTCACACCAAAATTGATGAGAATGAATACAAGCAATACTGAAGGATCATGAGCCTAAAATATTGAACCAAGTAATATAAGATAATATCCAAAAAATATCATATCAGATCCAATAAATTTCATATCAGATCCAAGAGTTTGCTCTACCGAGATGGTAGATGCACAATTTTCTCCTTCTTCAAAATTCTGAATATCGGTGCGTGCAATTATGTAGAAATTTGCTGGAAGATCAACATCAATGGGAGTGAATGGATCACTCCTACAACCTGAAATTATTTCCAAAATATCCAAATATTTAAAAAATATAATATCAGCAAACTCATGAGAGAAAGCTGACATCAAATCCCCAGCAGAACTTTTGAAAGAGATTTTTGGTACTTGTTTCTTCACATCAAAATTGATGAGAACAACTACAAGCAGTACTGAAATATTTTGAACCCTAGAACCAAGTAATATCATAAAAGATCCAAATAAGATCATATAATATCCAATAAATTCCATATCGGATCCAGGAGTGTGCTCCACCGAGCTGGTAGATGTACAATTTTATCCTTCTTCAAAACCTTTGAAATAGATTTTTGGTACTTGTTTCTTCACACCAAAATTGATGAGAACAGCTACAAGTGGTACTAAAATATCTTGAACCCTAGAACCAAGTAACATCAGATCAGATCCAAAAAAATATCATATCATATCCAATAAATTCCATATCAGATCCAAGAGTGTGCTCCATCGATATGGTAGATGCACAATTTTCCCCTTCTCCAAAATACTGAGTATCGGTGCATGCAATCATGTAGGAATTTGTTGGAAGCTCTAGATCAATGAGAGTGAATGGATAAATCCTACAATCTGATATTATTTAGAAACTGTCCAAAGAATTACTTATCTACACACCAACAACATCATTAGAGACATAGAAATCAAATTCCTCACCCTTTCCTGGAGAAATCACCGGTAAACTATGCACATAATTTATAACAGAAGAATCACTGGAGAATTTTTACATAGAATGGAAGGAGATATTTTATTCAAAAATAGAGATTCGAATGTCTTCTTCTGGATTAGCCTTGTGAGGAGATGATATATGAGAGATCTCATACACTTCTGGAGCAACAGGAGAAGAGTCACTACAAGGAGACTTTCTTCAATTCGAATTGACTGTGAGAAAGATTCTGCTTCTTCTTCATATTGAAAAAATTCATTAGAGAGAGTATAGGCTGATAATTTTGAGTAAAGAACTCTTTTGGTTCTGAATGTGCTCCCCATATTACTATAAAAATCCTCATTTTTCTTCCCAAATATTTTGTTAACACCTAGAACGTACCCAGGTTGCGGGAGGTAAATCCCCGTGGTAACATCAAAACCACTTTAGACTGCATTTCTGACCCAATACAATTAGAGAGGGATCAGTCACTATCTACAAGTTTTTCACACTCAAAATATTCAATTGGAGACAGTTAGAAGGTCATATTTCTGAATAAGACAATTTTGTTTTGTAAAGTATGGTGGGACAACTCGTGGAGGAGACCATTGGTCCATGGAGTCAACTAATTAGGTCTGAACAAGTTGTAGGAGGTAAGAAGTCTAAAGGTTTGTGGACATCAGAAAGATAGACACCGTTTCTTCAATCTGGAGGTATTAGCAGATAGAGGGAGACAACCCATCATACAGAGCACTTAACTAGGGTGAATTCTGCAAGACTTTGGAAGAAAATGTTTAAAATATTTGAACAATGGCCCAAGAGCATACGAGATGAATTCTAGCCCATATACACTAATGCCAAAACATGAAAGCAAATACAAACTATAATGAAAACATGATAGATAATCATGTAAAGAAGGTTCCTTCCCTCAACAAAACCGGATTGCTCAGGAGAGATAAGCCTTGGTAATAGGGGTATAAGATGATTTTCTATAACTTTGGTAATGATTTTATAAGTCACATTTCACAGGCTGATGGGTCTGAATTTATATGGGGAGTCTGCCCCTTCACATTTTGGGATTAGAATAATGAATGTAGCATTGAACACTGGCAGCAATCGCTTAGTTTACTTGGAGTCTTCCATAATTCTCCAAACTTCCCCTTTTATGAGGTCCCAAAAGTGGTGGAAAAAATTAACCGTGAAACCATCGGGACCCAGGATTGTACCTTCCCTGATTTGAAACATTGCCTCCTCCACTTCATAGAGGGTTATGGGTTTCATTAGAATATCATTTTGATTAGGGGAGACTAATGAAGGGATGATCCTGGTAATTTGATCAATATCAATACTTCTCTTTGGTCTTGGATTTGACATAATCTCTGTGAATAAATTATTTAAGGTTCCCTCTATTTCTTCCCCAGATTCCACATGTTCACCTCCTTCGTTTTTTAAAGAGTAGATTTTGTTTTGCATCCTTTTTTGCACCACAAAACGGTGAGAGAAAGTTGTATTCCTTTCCCCCTCTTTTAGCCAGTGGTTTATGGGATTTTTCTTCTAGAATACTTCTTCTTGCTTTTTCCATTCCTCCAGTCTTGGACATAGCTTTTGTTCTTCTACCCGCAAGTGTTGATTTCATCCATCCTTCATCCCTATCAATTGTATCTCTTGAATACGCAGCTCCAAGGATCTTTTATTAGAAAAAATGTTTCCAAATTCCTCCCTGTTCCATTTTTTTTATTTTGGATTTCAGGGCCTTTAATTTCTGTTTACATTTGTACATGCTCAGGCCCCCTTCTTCAATCATCTCTTCCCACTAGGTTTCTATCTTTTCGTCAAAACCCGGGTCGTCTAACTAGAACTGTTTCGATATGAACAGATTTTTGAATTGGGATCCGAACCCACTCCACATTAACTCTATAGGCCAGTGGTCCGATTGAGCTCCTGGGAGGGTAGCTGAGTGAATTTCACTTCCCAAATACATGACCATTTCTGAGATTATGAACCTGTCAATCCTAGAATCTGTATGGTTCCCCCCTGTTCTTTTATTATTCCATGTGAACCATCCTTTCTCTGGAATGATTTCAACCAAAGAAAGGTCCTCAATGTTATCCCTAAAAGCCTAACATTTTTCCTCTATCCTTCAATGACCACCTTTCTTCTCCTCCAAGGACATAATGAGATTAAAGTCCCCTCACACTACCTAGTGTCTATTGGTGCTGCACTCACTGAAATTTTTGAGGGCTGTGAGAAAATATCTCTTTTCCCTTGGATTGTAGGGGCCATAAACATTCATGATCATGCCCTCCACCGGGAAGCCAACCACTTTAAATTACGCAGATAAGAGACATTTGCTTCCCTAGAAGCCTCCTAGGGACACCCTAGTAGGATCCCACATGATCCTTAGGCCTACCACAAAGCCTCTAGAATTGATTCCCATTCCTTCACTCCCCTTCCATATTTTCTTGCTTACCTCATCTATCCTATTTTCCAAGTTCATTTTCTGAAGGAAGACAATTCCCTAGTTTTGTCTCTTGATCTTCTTACTTAGAGTTTGTACCTTCCGTGGGTTGTTCAGGCCCTGAATATTCTGTGATAAAATTTTCATTGGGAAACTAAATCCCTAATACCACCTTTATCATTGGGTATTGTCCTGACTCCACTAACCACCTACTTGCTTCTAAAACTCTCTTCTTATTCGATTTTCACCCCGCCTTCTTGGGAGGTTCTTTGAATTTCCTTTTTGTCTCCTTATGAGATCTTGAGATTATTCCTAGTTGGTTTGAGGCTCGAGACTGAAGGATGGCCTCCTTCAATAATATTACTTGTTCTTGCCAGGCATAGCCTTTCTCTACATCTTCACAAGCCTTTTCAATCCCTTCAAGATCTAGGTCTCTAATGTCCATATCCTCCACTTCGCCTCCTATCTCACGATCTTCTTTATTCTACTTTCCTTGAGTGAGTTCCTCTTCCATATGACTACTCTGTTCCAGCATCGCTTGGGGTGTTTTTTTTCGTTGTTCCTCCTGTGTCTTTTTTCCTTCATTAACTTCCATGATATCTTCTAGGATTTCGAGTTTGTTAGAAATTTTTGGTTTCTCGTGGATGTCTTGATTTTCCTACCTTCTTCCTCCTGTTTTATGGGATGGTACCTTTGTGAAACCCTGATCCTTCTACTCTTCCTCCTTTCTTTCCCCACTTTCCTTTGGGTTATTCATGGAGAAATCCCTGAATAGATGCCCATATTCATGGAACCTTTGGAATCAAAATGGGATCTACTCATAGTCTAGGGTTTGGATCTAGTCCTCATCTTCCCATGACATTCATATTGCTTCTGATATTTATTTATATCGATCCATGTAAATGCATATCCTTACATATTTTGTGTACCTTTGAGCCCTGGTTTGTTTCGATATCTTGATGAATTTCCCCACGGTATTCCCTAGATCTTCCAAAATATATGAATCCCAGTACTCACCTGGAAAGGAATACAGTATGATCCATACAGGAGCCACCTTCATGTCCTCATTCGGACAAAAATTCTCCTTCTAGATTCATAAGAAAAGGCCAACAGAGCAGAAAAAATACGGCCCTCCATCCAAGATCCTATTCCGGTCTTCCAATTTTAGGAAGGAGATGGTGAAAAAACCCTTTGATCCTAACTGGATATTATAGTTCCCCTTTGGTTTCCATGTCAAATTGATCCACTATACTAGGGTTTTTTTATGATGGATGAATACCCACAAAATTCCCTATAAGTGCGTGATCTTGCATGAAATGGATTTTTTCCTGAATCTTAGATGATTTAACCTGCATGGTTGGAATCAAGGCCGCTTTAGGAATGCACTTCCCTAGTTTCCTAACCATCGGTTTCTATGTTTTATTCAGATCTAGATTGATTGAGATATCTCCGATCTTTTGGCTGGCTGGTGCAGAATCTCGGGAGGCTCCTGTGCCTCCCCCACTACCCTCTTCCATTCTTTCGTTAGGCCTCCTTCCTTCAGAAATCCCCACTCAAACCTTCATCCTCTGATTTCTCTATTGGCCAAAACCCTTCGCACCAGTTCTCTGTTTCACTCAAAACCACCTCTTGAATAAGTAAGATTGAATTGAAAATTCAATTACAAGAACTGTTAGATGAGTCTTACATTACACCCAGTGTGTCACCCTGTGGGGTACCAATTTTATTTGTTAAGAAAAGGGATGGGACTTTATGAATTTTCATAGACTATAGACAACTAAATAAGGTAACCATCAAGATCAAGTATACTCTGCCTTAGATCAATGATTTGTTCGATTAGGAAGGGGGAGATAAAATATTCTCCAAGTTATATTTGCGTTCTAGATATCATCATATCAGGATTAAGGAAGAATATGTTAATAAAAAAACCTTCAGGTCCCAATAAGGGAACTACGAATTCGTAGTAATTCCTTTCGTCTTAACCAATTCCGCTGCTACATTCATGTTTCTAATGAATAATAATTTTAACAAATATCTAGATGAGTTTGAGTTAATTTTGATTGATGATATTCTAATCTACTCAAGGACAGAAGAATAAAATCAACGACACTTGAGAATCGTAATACAGATCCTAAGAGACCACCACATGTATGCTAAATTCAAGAAATGTGAATTCTTTAAGAAATAAATTCAATACTTAGGACATGCCATCTCAGAAAAAGGGATTGCGGTAGATCCACAGAAGATATAGGAAATTTTAGAATGACTTGTGCCTAAAGATGTCCTCACATTCGATCTTTCATGGGACTCACCGGTTACTACCGGAGGTTCATCCAAGGATTCTCAAAGACAGCCTACCCCATTACTCCCTTACAAAAGAAAGGAGTAAAATTCGCATGGCCCTCGAAGTGTTAGGAGAGTTTTGAAAATCTAAAAAGATTATTAACCATGGATCTAATATAAAAGGTGGTTGATCCCTATAAATATTACATAGTCTATATGGATTCTAGTAAGGAGGGATTGGGGGGAGTATTATCTCAAGAAGGGCATGTTTTATTTTACAAATCTCATAAATTCAAAGAACATTAACGGAATTATGCAGTACATGATCTAGAATTGGTAGTGGTAGTGCATGACTTTAAAATGTGGTGTCACTACCTATTAGGAAAGAAATTCCTCTTATTGATAGATAACACCTGTGTCAAGAATCTATTTAATCATCTTGGACTTAATGCTAGGAAAGCAATATGGATGGCCTTCTTAAGTGAATTTGATTTTGAAGTAAATCATATCAAAGGTAAGGAAAATAGGGTGTCTGATGCACTCAGTAGAGAACTCATGAAGTGTATGATATCACTATGATCCAATCCGAAAGTGATCTATTGATTAGAATAAAAATAGCTAGCATATAGGATGCTGACTATATAAAGTTATTGAACAAGCTACAAAAAGATGAGGTAAATTTAAATGGGACAGAATTCAGAGTAGACCAGAAAGGGTTAATTCGGTATAAGGAGAGAATATACATGCCCGATGTTGCAGATTTAAAGTTGTTTATTCTAAATGAGATGCACAAACCTCCTTATGTAGGACACCGTGGTTACGAAAATATGATAACAACCCTCATGAAGCAATTCTTTTGGCCCAGATTAAAGGCAGATTTAGTTGATTACTTTTCTAAATGTTTGGAATGTCAACAAGTGAAGGCTGAACATTAACATCCAACATGTTTGTTACAGCCTTTGCCAATTCCTGAATAGAAATGGGAGATAATATCCTTGTATTTAATTAAATATTTTCCTTGAACACAAAATCAACATGATTCAATTATGGTTGTAGTAGATAAGTTAAGCAATTCTGCTCATTTTATTCATGTGAAGTCAACTTACAAATATGCCAATATTGCAGAGATATTCCTGAAGGAAATATTCCGACTTCATGGAGTACCAAAGATGGTAATTTTTGACTAAGATGTTAAGCTTACGTCAAAATTTTGGAAATCATTTGTTGTAGTGTTAGAAACCAATATAGATTTCAACACTAGTTATCACCCAGAAATAGATGGACAAACATAACAAACAAATTGAGTCATTGGAGGACTATTTGAATGTAGTGGAGTTTGCATACAACAATGGTTATCAGGCCTCAACAAAAATGAGCCAGTTCGAGATCCTGTATGGGAAAAAGTGCACTACCCTTGTTAGCTGGGATAGCCCCACAGATCGTCTAATGGTAGGAAATGAAATGTTACAAGACATGGAACAAATTGTTCGAGAGGTACAAAAGAACATGAAAGTGGCACATGATCGCCAAAAGAGTTACGGTGACTTAAAAAGACAACATAAATCATTTTCTGTCGGAGACCACGTCTACCTCCAGGTTGAACCCAAAAATATATCCCTTAAATTTGGAAGTTGTACCAAATTAGCACCACGGTTTTACGGACCCTTTCAAATACTGTAAAGGATTGGACCCGTGGCATACAAACTTGCTCTTCCTGCTCACTTGAGAATTCATAATGTTTTTCATATTTCATTACTAAAGAAATATTTACATGATTCCACTCTTATCATTGAATGGAATGTGGTGTAGGTGGAACCAAAAGGAAAATTTCAAGTGGAACCTTTGCGCATTCTAGATAGGAAATAAATAGTACTTCAGAACTGGGTTGTCACTCGGGTTAAGGTGAAATGGAATAAGTTTATCCTAGAGGAGGCGACTTGGGAATTAGAGGAAGTTTTAAGAAAGAAGTACCCATGTTTATTTCTGAAAGCTATGGAAGAAGACTAAGAACATTGCGGATAGTTTTTCCATAAGGGGGAGATATCCCCCAACAGATACACATTTTTGTAATATTTTGAATTTTTGTTGTATTTTTTTAATGAGATTGGTTGGTTTTGGAAACCTCCAACTAGTCCTTGGAGGACAGATGTAATTGAAACATTATGCTTTTAATAAAAACGTGAATGATGGGGACAAACATGTTAAGATGAAACTCTGTATTTGAGAGTGGAGGACGTGAAGAGTCAATAGGAGGGAGGTTACACCAGGCGTGAGAATGTGAGTATGGGGGGAGACACATCCTCATGAATTAAGGGTGTAGTGGGTAGCGAAAATTCCATGAGTAATTGGTCGTTAGATGCAAAAGACCTAGGAAAAAAAACCAAAACAGATATAAACGAAGCATATCGGAAGAGGCATGATGCTGCTTAGTATGCTAGGGGAAAGGATTGAACTCTTGCTATGTGAGCACTCTGTGTTAGGAAAGACTAAAAGAAATACTTGATGCATGAGCACTCTATGTTAAGGAAGTGATTTATAATTGGAGAATTGTACCTGAGGTTGGATGTCACCGCTCTTGCCATGCATAGTTTATCTCGGGGGTGATTGAGGGAAGAGAACATATGTTCCTAATCTACAGTTGGGTGGAACATGGTTGTTACTTCTTTACTCGGCTCGCCGTATAACCAAGTTTATTTAATGTTTAATTTTTGTAGACTGGTGGTATCATGGTATACCTGTATATGTGTAAATGTGTGTTTATAGTGCTAATGAAATGATCAACATAGATCTTAGGTTTCTAGATGAAAATGATTGCTTATGAGATAGTAACTCATGCTCTGTTTTGAATTAATGTGATTCGCATCTGGATATATGGTTTATATCTGTATAATATTGTTTTCTACAGAGAATTTACTTGGTTGCTTTATGAATTCACTGTTAATGCTCAAATGTAATGGATCCTTTGTAGGGAAAATTAAATTGCTCATTCTGGATATAAACCTCTTCCAAGCCTAGGGAAGTCTCTATTTAATACTTTTAATCCTTAAATGATTGTGAAGTTGTGAAAGAAATGTTTTGTTGCTAAATTCTTCCCGAGAAACTGATCGCTAAAAACACCATAAAATCCCCAAGCCTAAACTTATTTTAAGCAATGAAATCTTCCTAATGCAGCGAGGTCAACAAAGATTGTTAATCCCTTGGTTTTGACCAAGAAAAATCAGGAAAAAATAAGTAAAAATCTAGGGCCAAAAGGAAGACTAAATATCTTAAGAAAAACCAATTACTTCTGCAACCAACAATCCGCATTGTGGAAGCAAAAAGTAGAAGTTAAATTATAAAGAACTTAAGGGTTTCCTCAACCCGCAATCCGCATTGCGGAAGCAGAAAGAATGAGTTAAATTATAAATAATTTGAGGGTTTCTGCAACCTGCAATCTGCATTGCAGAAGCAAAAAGAGGAAGTTAAATTATAAAGAAATTAAGGGTTTCTGGAATCCACATTATGGAAGCGTAAATGCGGAAGGTATTTTATAATGAATTTAAGAGTTTTTGAAATCCACAATCTGCATGTGGAAGTGGAAAAATAGAAGGATAAATTATAAATACTTTAAGGGTTTTCTCAATCTGCAATCTGCATGCGAAAGGGGAAAAAAGAAAGGAAAAATTATAAATAATTTAAGTGTTTCCACAATTCGCAATCTGCATTGCAGATGTAGAAAGGAAGAAGGTATTTTGTAAAGAAATGGTGGGTTTCCACAATCCTCAATCCGCATTGCAGAGGTGGATAAGCGAAAGGTAAATTTATAAGAACTTATGTGTTTCTGCAACCCACAATTCGTATTGCGGAAGGGTCAAGTTGTAAAGAGATTAAGTACTTTCCATAATCTGCAATCCACATTGCAGAAGGGAAATTTGTATAGGATTTAAGCACTTTCTGGAATCCGCAATCCACATTGCGGAAGCGGGATTGTAGAAGGGAGAGTTTTTAAGAAACTTGAATCCTTTCCACAACCCACAATCCACAATGTGGAAGGAGTATCCCATTACATAAGGCCTATTATGGAAGACCTTTTAAGCTTAAGGTTTTGGATTTAGATTTAATAAAGGTTTAGGATAAATCTTTAATGTTATTTTCAAATTATTTGTTTGTATTTGTGGCTTTAAGGTATCATCTTTAAGTCGAAGAACCATAAAACGAGTTGGGTGAGAAGCTTGAATTATTGGTTAATATATGATAGAGAATGGTTTATGAATTATGACTTATATCTTTGTGTGATGTTAAACATTTTATTTTATGCATTTTCCATATGGTTATATGGGTATGTTACAATTGCGATATTATGAAGAATAGTAACCCATATCCCAATTACATTACCTAAAACCTATTATTGTAATTGTAACTTTAGAATATATTCTAATGTATATTATTATTTATATTGTTCTACCCCCATTAGAGACGTGTTTCCCTCCTTTCGGGATGTCATTATTGTCTATGGTTATTGAGTTAAACCCTCCATTGTAGGTCGGGGATGTAGTCCCCAATTCAAATGTAATAAAATTTATTTTTAGGTGCTTATAAGAGAAGTTGGCCTAGTTAGGGTAAGAAGTTAGCCCAGTTAAGTTGTAAGGTCAGTCACATGAAGGGTATAAATAGGGATGCACCCTCCGTCATTTATACACATAGACACTCACTCAAGTTCACATGAGGAGAGAGAGAAGGTCAAGAGGAGAGAGAGAGAGAGTTTTAGAATACTTCTTATACTTGGCTTTTTCCATATTGTGATATTGTCTTATTGACAACTATTCTGAGGAAGTTTGTGGGATTTTCTCCTTTATAGTTTCCCCAAGGAAAATATTTGTGTCTTCTGTATCTGCTCTATATTATGAATCTTGATGTGCTTGTTATAGTTTCAGATAAATATCCTAATTAATTTGAATTAGATTAGAAAAAATAACATGGTATTAGAGCCTTTCTGAAAGAAGGAACTATGCAACAATGAAAACTAGGGCAGGCTAGTTCAAGGTGTTTTCTTCACATATCATCAAGAAAATAGGGATAGGATAAATCTTCTTATTAGGGTGCATATTTTGGTGGAAGTAGAATAAAAATTGAATAATTTTCATTTTTGACCTAGAGATTGGTGCCAGGAGAAACTAGGTCATTAAGTTTCGGAGGCTTCCCACCTCAAATTTCAAAAAAGGACCTTGGGGTTTCTCCAAGTTTGGAAAATTAGGGTTTCTATCACAACCCTAGATCAACCAATTCCAGAATCAGGTCGGACACCTAAAATTGGTAAGATCTAAATCTTTGCTATTTCCATTTGAGGTTCTCATTTCAAAATGACTCATCATACCCAGCTTGGGGACAAGATTGGGGGAGCTGCCAACTTCCGAGCATGGAAGTAGAAGATCTCCTCGACCCTTAAAGAAAATTATTTGGATTAGTATATCAGTAAGGAAGTTCCAAAACAAGAGGGAGATGAGGCTAATGATATCCATAATAAGAACAAGGTTAATTCCAATAGAATCATTGAAAATTATATTAAGAATCATCTCATCACCCATGTGTCATCCTTGAAGACATTGGAGGAAGTGTTCTATGCTTAAACAAATTTGTTTGAAGGAAATAAAACCAATCGTAATATGACATTGAGGAACCAAATGAAGAATGTGAAGATGCAAAACTTAGAGACCATGCAATCCTACTTCACAAGGGTTTCTCAAATAAAGGAACAACTTGAAGCAGTTGAAGAGAATGTAGAAGAGGGAGAGATTGCTATGACCACCTTGAATATTCTCCCAAGATCATGGGATTCATTCATTCAAGGAATATGTGCAAGAAGGAGGTTGATTTGTTTCAGTAGACTCTGGGAAGAATGCACACAAGAAGAATCTCAACTCATAAAAAGAGAAGAGAAGATGGGAGGAACTGAAGATCAAACTCTCATAGTTCACACCATAAGATATCATAGAAATAAGGAGGATCACCATCACAACAAAAAGGGACTAAAATCATCACAAAAGACAAAATAAGTTCAGAAAATATATTTCCAACATCCGATGCTACAATTGTGATGAGAAGGGACATTACTCTAGATATTGTCCCTAAAACAAAGGATCCTTCAAAAATAAGTCAAATAAGAAGAGACACTATGCTCACATTGATGAAGAAGATGAACAACACTAAAGAGACTCAACACATAAATTGATTCTTCAAGTGATGAAGAATATGTTCTTATCTCAGCACTCATGGGAACTATCTGATATGGAAGCAATGATTGGATTGTATATAGTGGGGCATCTAAACATATGATGGGATATAAAGAATAATTTGTAAATCTGTCTGATCATGAGTCACCTCACTAGGTGAAACTTGGAGATGATTATCAATAACCCATAAAAGTGAGTAGAGAAGCTTCCTACAAGCTAGACTTCGGAAAATATTTGAAAATGAAAGATGTGCTATATGTTCCAAGATTGAAGAATATTGTTCTCTCCATCTCTGCACTAGATGCAAAGGGAATAAGGGTTGCATACATTGATGGTGAAGTCCTAATGTGGACAAAAGGAAAGACAATAGATGATGCAACCATGATTGGAGATTAAAAGGGAGGCTTGTACAAGTTGAAGGAACAACCTCAACAAGAATTGGTTAATTAATCCATATAACCAAGTGAACTATGGCACATAAGGCTTGCACATGTGTACTATAGAGCACTACTGATTGCAAGAAAATAAGTTTCAACACTTCCATAAATATAGACAAAGCATGAAGGCTTTTGCAAGGGATGTGCACAAGGAAATCACGTAAACAAGAAATTTCTCAGTAAGAGGGTATGTATACTATGTTTCCTTTATAGATGATTTCTCACATAAGACTTGGATATATTTATTGAAAGGGAAAAATGAAGTCCTCAACAGGTTCAAGGAATTCAAAGCCTAGATAAAAAATCACACTGAAAGGAATAGAAATACTCTATGGTCAAATAATGGCAGAGAGTTCACCTCAGAAGAAATCAAGGAGATGTGCAGCAAATATAGGATTAAGAGGGAGTTAAGCAATCCATACTAATCCTCAACATAATGGTGTTGTGAAACGAAAGAACAAAACTATAATGGAAGCAATGAAGGAAATGCTACATGACCAATATCTTTCGATGCACCTTTGGGAAGAAGTAGCAAGGATAGTTTGGTATGTGCATAAATGTACTCCTCACCAAGTCTTCGATAACAAGACTCCTGAAGAGGATTTCTCAGGAGAGAAATAAGAAGTAATCCTTCTCAAAATATTCAACTGTTTCGTGTACACACACATTCCAAAGCAAGAGAGGACCAAGATCAATCATTTTGGGAGGAAGGGGATATTCTTAGGATACAATGACACTTCAAATTCCTAGCAAATATACTTCCCAGGATTCAAAAAGATAGAAATTAGCATATACTTAACATTCGACGAAGACTCGACATACTCCATATCCAGAAAATAACCTATTGTAGAAGTCAAAGAACTTGAAGCAACTAGAGTTTGAGATATGAAAATGGAAACTCCAAAATACCATGAAGATCAGGACATGGTAGAACCACAAGAGCTTATAGAACTGCTTCACGAGAATAAATCCCCCAAGATAAAATTGGCATGGGCATGTTAGCTAATACAAGATGAAGAAATGTATGGTTCTCCATATGGGATGCACAGAACAAAAAATACCTAAACCATACAAAAAATATGTGGCCTTGCTATGTGACATCATTGACAAATAACCTTCCAACAATGAAGAGGATGCATAAAAGAAAGAATGGAAGGATGCCATGATCGAGTAGTACAAGTCGATTAGGGAGAATGATGTATGGGAGATAGTTTTGAGACCGGAAGGGAAATGTGTTGTGTCTTAGAAGTGGATATATAATATTAAGCATGTTGTAGATGACAACATTGAAAAAAACAAGGTAATGTTTGTGGCTCGTGACTTCTCAGAGAAAGAAGGCATAGACTACGAGGAGACATTTGCACCTGTAGTGAGATACACTTCCATCAGATATATACTTGCATTGGTTGCATTAATGAAATGGAAGGTACACCAGATGGACATCAATACATCATTCTTGAATGGTGTAGTCGAAGAGGAAGTGTACATGGAGAAACCACTAGCATTTGAGACACATTTCAGGAAGACTCATGTGTGCAAATTAAATAAATCGTTGTACAGATTGAAATAAGCACCCAAGACATTGTATGATAGGATGGAAAACTTTCTAATGAGCTTGGGATTTACCTAAGAGTAAAGAGGATTCCAACCTTTACTTCAAGGTTGAAGGAAAAATACCGGTGATGCTCATGCTATATGTTGATGACATATTTCTAACAAGAGAGGATGAACTCATTGTATATGCAAAGATGAATCTTGCCACAGAGTTTGAGATGAAATACTTGGGAATGATGCACTATTTATTAGTCATGGAGGTGTGGCAGAGTATGGATATAATTTTCCTTGATCAATGAAAGTATGCAGTGGATATTCTGAAGAGATTCAGAATGCTGGACTGTAAGGCTATAGGCACACCTATGGCATCGAACTTGAAACTATTGTGTGACACTTTATCAGAGACATTTGATTCCATGATGTATCTTTAGATGATTGGTTCATTTATGTACCCGATGAATACAAGACTAGACATATGCTTTGTTGTGAACACCCTGAGCTAGTTCCTGACAAATCTGAGAAATGTTCACCTGGTAGATGCAAAGCATGTATTGAGGTACCTGAAGGGTACGATTGACTATGGGATCAAGTATTATGCAAATCAGAAGATTAATTACATGATTATGTTGATTCATATTGGGTAGGTAGCACCATTGATAGGAAGATCACTTCGGGATGCTAGTTCAATTTGGGATCCGGTATGATGTCCTGGTTTAGCAGGAAGTAGTCCTGTATGGTTCTAAGTACAACCAAAGAAGAATATGTTACAACTTGTTTGGCTAGTTGTGAGGTAGTATGGCTTCGAAAGTTACTTCCTGATTTGTTTGATCTCAATTTAGAGGAGACTTCTATCTTTTACGATAACTAGATTTGTGTGAAGTTGTCATAGAATCCGGTGTTCCATGACAAGTTGAAGCACATAGATATCAAGTATCACTATATCCAGGATATGGTGCAGAGAGGATCAATGAAGCTTTAGTATGTTCTAACAGACAAGGCGATAGAGAATGTGTTGACCAAGCCACTAGATAGAGTGAAGTTCAAATACTTCAGAGAGAGACTTCATATTCTCCAGACCAAGGTCCCTAGAAAGAAGGAGTGATGAGTTCTCGCATGGTCAGAGATGTAGGTTTTCTTAGTGATGTAATGAATCCTGGAATAATCCCATGTTGGAGATGACAAGAAGACCAAAAGACGTAGATGCAAGTGTATGAGATATCACATGGGAAGGTATATAGGTTGTCCCCATATGTAATCAGTCCTATAGTAGTACACAGGTTGTCCTGGGACATAATCAGTCCTCTTAGGTCGTCTTTGGATGTAATAAGTCCTGGTGTGGTACGTTGGTTTTCCTTAGATATGATGAGTCCAGAAAGGTTGTCTTTGCATGTAGTCAGTGCTGGCATGGTATGCAGGTTTTCCTTATATGTAATAAGTCCTTGAGGTTATCCTTGGATGTATTCAATCCAGGCATGGTACACATGTTATCCTTGGATGTAATCAGTCCTTATGTGGTCCAATGTTGGAGATGATGAGAGGTCACAAGGAACTTGGTGTGCAACTGGGAGGTTCTCACATAGTGGTAGACATAGGTTGTCTTGGTGACATAATGAGTCCTGATGTGATCCTATCTTTACAAAATGTAGGTTGACCATGGATAGACATAATGCACTTGGTGTGCTCCTAGGCGATTCTCACATAGTGGTAGACATAGGTTATCTTGGTGACGTAATGAGTCCTAGTGTGCTCCTATGTTGGTAGAACACAAGTAGTCAACGATATGCATATGATATGTGCTCTGTGTACAATGAAGAGATGATGTAGATACAAGGAGATGATTCATATATAACAAGATGACGGTAGGAGATGCAGGTGATTGTAGTGGCGATGTAATGAATGGTCCTGGGTTGTACCTACATGATGGATTGTTCATGGATATGATGAAGAACTAGATGAGGACTAGGCCTACACCCAACATGAAACAGGGATATATTTTTTGAAACTTCCTATGATGGATAGATGGACAAATGTCACCATTTAATGATCGACTAGATGCGAATTACAACAACAACAACGAATGATTCAACTATGATGACATGACCATATGTGTTGATGACTGTGGTGAGAGAATACCTTCCTAGTTAAGAGGGAGTGTTGTTGTAATTATAATTTCAGAAGATATTATGATGTATATTATTATTATATATAATTGTACCCCCATTGAACATGTGTTTCCCTCCTTTAAGGATGTCATTATTGTCTATGGTCATTGAGGTAAGCCCTTTGTTGTAATTCAGGGTAGTAGTCCCTAATTCAAATATAATAAAATGTATTTTTAGTTCCCTCTAGGATAATTCAACCCATTTAGAGTAAGAATTCATCCCAGTCAAGTTGTAAAGTTAGTCACACTAAGGGTATAGATAGGGAGGCGTCGTCTCTCATTTATACACACACACACACAATCAATTTCACATGAGGAGAGAGAGAGAGTTGCATAAGACTTCTTATACTTGTATTTTTCCATCTTGTGACATTATCTTAGTGACAGAACTATTCTCAGGAATTTTTCGGGGTTTTCTCCTTTATGGTTTCCCCGAGGAAAATCTTTGTGT
Source organism: Pseudotsuga menziesii (assembly GCA_001517045.1). Lineage (NCBI taxonomy): Eukaryota > Viridiplantae > Streptophyta > Pinopsida > Pinales > Pinaceae > Pseudotsuga > Pseudotsuga menziesii. The sequence continues at coordinate 583,945 of LPNX011181694.1, read as the reverse complement.
CTTGTGTATATGATATATCTTATGCATCTTGTCGTGCTTTCTATTCTTTTAGATAAATAGTATAATAAATTTGAATTAGATTAGAAAAACTAAGAAAACCTGGATCCATAAGAATAAGATCCATTGTTGATCTGCTATGGATTGGTGTGTATCTAGTCCTTTGTCCTCTTTTTTTTCTTCCACTATCTATTAACAAAAAAACTCAATCAAGGCAGACAAATATTGTTTCCCTAGTTTAAATGGTTTATATATAGAACAAAATGCAACATAATGAAAACCTTTTTCCTATATTTATTAAAGCACTTGAATGTAAAGAATATGTACCTCTTTCTGAAGGTTGTCCTTGCTGGCTTCAAGCTTTTGCAATCCTACTGGTGAAGAGATGGCCTGCAAAAAGTTTAAAGGAAACAAGAGACAAATACACTATAAGATAATTTAATAGATCTAAGAAATTGATCAAGGAGAATCACTATAAATGAAATCATACATCCTTTACGGAAAAATAAATCATAAGTGTATTAACAATAAGAAGGGAGAAATTACAACCATGAAGCCTTGGTGTTGCGCTTCTTCTAACTATCCTTTTTCCTCAATATCTCAACCTTTGCTTCTTGATTTCTAGAAATATTTCGACAACATATGGATTCTTTCTTGGTATTCCTTCAACCATGATGGTGAGCTTGTATTTTTAGGCCAAAAGGGATGAAGAGAATTGAGGATTAGTTGGATAAGGTTAAGGGATCATCCCTAGAGGTTAGGGGTTTGACTGACACCTATTATGAGTTGTTGGGATAATCCTGCATGAGAGATTTATTATAGAAGGATCTCAATCCTTCTCTTTTCCTTTTTAATGAGTGTCAAAACACTTTGTACACAAGAAAACAACGTCACGAAGAGGCGAAGGTCCTTGTAAAAAATAAATAAGTACTACCGATTTCTATTGTATATATACAACCTGCGTTGACTATGTCTAACTCCTATTTTTAGAAGGAAAGGTGTGTCGGGTTTGAAAGAAATGGTTTTCAAAAAGGAAAAAACTCTTCTCAAGTATTTTAGCGAAAATACTTCAAGGTATTTAAGCAAGTACACATCTTACTATCATGAGGATAACAATATTTTGGCGTAAGAGATTGCGCCCCAAAGTATGAAGCTAGAGGGATTGGATAGATGAAATCATTTGATAGATGTAGGTTGAAAGACGAGGAAAAAGACCGTCGGTTGAATAATTTTAGAGTACCATATACTCTGAGCTATGTATTTCAACTAGATTAAAACATGGTTTCTGACCAATACATTTCATATTAATGCATAGATATGTAGGCCAACTACCAACATATAATGTAGATCCATGAAAAACAAGACTAAAATTTGGACATAGCTACGAGACATACACTTTAGATTGATGGAATTATGACTCAAACTTGAGCATAACCACCAGACATACATTGTGTATCTATGCAATGAATCAATCACTCCATCACAACATGGGGAAATGAATAACACAAGAAAGTACCCCCAGGGTCTTCATCCAAACCCACAGAAGGTACGATTCCATCCATGTGAATAGATGTTTTGACGTTGAACATGGTGGAAACCACTTGATTACCAGTCATTGTGGTGTATCGTTAACAAGCGTGAGGGAAATAAACATTAATGTTAATGACCCCCAAGGTACCATAGTACACTTATTGAATGTGAATTAATGATTTGAAGTCAAACATTGAAAGGAATGTTCTAAGAAAATACCAATAATGTAAGCTTATTGTTGGAAATGAAGTAACCTTCCATTGAGGCATGTAGGCCCAAGGTACTAATTAAATTTCTATGTCTAATACTTGGATAATGTGTTGAATTCGACAAGGATAAACCCATCGAAGGAGGGCCATAATGTTTCCCCCCATCATCGACACGAAATAGGGTCCACAATTCTTTTTTGAAATGGAGATTGGATGGTAGAATTACTTCAGGACTAAATTAGAGATGATCAACATAAATGAAGGTAAGGTAACTGCAAAGTATGACCATGATGGTAGACCTTTCTTGAACATTTATAGCACAAGGGGAGACCTAGAAACATTGGATTAATGAGATTGTTATCACTACATGATGCAACAGGATACCAATGTATTCTTTGAAAAAATCAAAAGGATAATACGACTCAAAAAAGTATATCGAATCGAAAGCAAGTCATTGAAATCCAGGAAAGTGTTGGGTTCATGTTCAAGGATGATAACTTGCTGCTATACATACTTGGTCACATTATTTTTCCAAATTCTCAATAATGAATGATGAGTTCCTATTTGATTTTTAAAAAGTTGGAAGAGGGTAACAAATTCTCAATGTAGCTCATCATGGATGAGTCCAATATCACATGTTTTACAAACCTAAGAAAGGAGGGGTTCGATCCCAAAAATGGACCTTCATTGTTTAATTTTAAAGAGTCCAAGGAAGGTAAACTCATTGTCATTTCATTTTTAGAGAGTCTAAAAGGACTAAGAAGACTCGAATGTGGATTTTTTCATAAATTTAGTCCCCAAGGTCTGAAAAATGATAAAATGATACCTAAGAGAACTCTTCTAGTTACGATGAACAAGACTATACCTTTTTTTGTAAATAGTCAAACTAGTCCTAAAAATGGATAAACTACTACTGAAAAGAAGAACTTTATAACCAATTTACAAGAGTGAAAGAGTCAAGTTCACTTGGAAACCTTTTCCTATTTTGGGATACTGAAAAGAACTTAAGACAAATTCTAGGGGTTCCTTTTTTGTACAAGTTTCACGAACTCAAAAAGTGATAAAAGTATGCCTAACACCTTTTCAGTTGATTTTCAACGAGCACGACTGTGGCATAAAAGGCACTCAGAATATTTCTCATTTTGAAAAGGAGCATGAAAAATTTAAAGATAAACTCCTCCATAGAAAAAAAATGTTTAATCTAACCTGAAATCTCCAAAATAGATGTTAGAGTCATTTTTAAACTCAAAATATTAATGAAATGGTAAAAAAAAATTATACAATATTTTAAAATATTAAAATAAAATATAATATTTTACCCTAAAAAAGAATAAAAAGGGGGAAAAGTAAAAAAAATTTACCATTTGGTTTTGCCATTGATTGTGGGTGAGAAAAACTCTTTTGAGTGCCAATCTTGCTGTGGAGATTGCAGAAGATTCAAACATCCATTTCGCATTTTGTCGGATCTAGGTAAATGCCCAACCCATACCATTCCTTTTCATAGTTTTTTTTTAAGTTTTTGTTTGTTTTAATTGTTGTTTGAATCAATTTTTTTTTGGTTAAGAGCGTGCCCTAGGTGTCGCTCTTCTCCCTTCTAGGAAAGGCACTGAAGCACCTCCTGAAAATGGAAAAAGAGACACCACCGCTCTATGTATATATGGCATGTGTTCCTATGCTCTGTTTATATGGACAGGGGTGTTGGAAGCCCCAAAATTCCCAAAACATAGATATTAAGCAAAATTTTATTTGTTTTTAAAAATGGATCTTGCCTAATGGTTGTTTCAATCATTTTTTGCAGGTTTCTTGAAACAAAATGGTGATATGGAAGGAAAGAGAGCATGAGATAGATGATGATCATGCTATAAATGATCCCAATTCCATAATGGCCTTAAGGGAGTGTGGGATCCTTAAATTCTTTCAAATATTGGGAATGAAATCCCAAGTTCTTCTGTTGGATCACTTGATTTGAATGTGGGATCTGTAATAACAACATTTCTAAGTTGGTACTAACATACTCACTTTCGATGTGGAAGACATTTATTTTGTTACAGGGCTCTCAAAACAAGGAGATTTTTTTCACTCTTCATACTTAGAGGAGAGGATATGACAATAGATGATCTTATTTATCAATATTGAACTATCAGTAATTTCTCATATGGTGGAAAGATACCCATCAATCATGTGATGGACCGTCCGCTGAGGACTATTTTATTCTACATTGAGAAAGGGGAGGGTAGCAGAGCTTCCCATCAAAACACAATAGATCACATGGTTTATGCTATGGAGTGTATGGATCTCACCATATTCAATTGGTGTGAGGGAATTTTAGTGAGTCTAAAGGATCTGTTGAAAAAATGTTGAAGGGGAGGGTTAAAATAGTTTGGCTATGATGCTATTGTGGTATCCTTCTTCATTAAACATGTCCCCTTGTTATGTCCACAGGTACCTCTGAATGATATTGAGCCATGGGAGCCTCATATGCTGAGGTGGGTTGAGGCTATCGAACAATATGGTGGAGGTGGACTGATAGTTATATATGGATATGTGTAATTTCAATGGATACATGGACAAATCCTCATGATTTAAGTTTATGCATACTCATGAACTAATTTTAGAGGTGATCTAGATATACCACTTCCTCAATGTGATCAATGGAGAGAACTAGGTAAGAATCATTTTCTCTTTTTTTGTTCCATTTCATTTTATAATATTTCATTTTTTTGTTGTACCAAGTCTTTATGTCCTACTTCAAAGACATTGGACCATCATGGCCAGCTGGGCCTTCACCTATCAAGAGGTGTGGAGAAATGAGGGAGGTAGCAGTCCAAAGCTTAGAGGTGCAAGAGGAGATCCAATATATTGAGGAGAACATTCAGCAATTGACCATGGATTCCCCAGACATCTCTATAGATGACCTACCTCAAAGTTACCAATGCCATACAACTAGATTTTCTGGCCGTGTTGGTCATCTACTTCATTGGGTGGCTTGGGATATTATGTGTTATCATGAGAACCATTAGTAGTACTTATGTATGGCCATAGTATTGTATTGAAAGCCATGTGCTTCATATTTTGTTGACTTGATATAGTGAAAGCTACGAGCTTCAGATTTTTTCCCTAATACTTTTCTTTTGTAAAACATTTTGATTATAAAAATAATTTGTACAAAATAATGATGTGTTCACGATGGGGTGTTTGTACATGGATTCCTATTATATATTGCTCATTTATATGTTTTGTTTACACGTCATTTATCTCAAATGAATATCTAAGAATGAGTTATGTACCAATTTAAAACATAACTAGATAACAAATCAACAATAACAATCATTTTCCTTGGGATATGTTGGTATGAAATAAACTAAAATGACCTTTCATGAAGCCAAACTCTCTGAAAAAGACGAAGAAGTAAGGGATTCTGAATGCTATAGATATAGTTTAACTAAGAAACCACAATTTTCAAATCCAAGTAAATCTCAACCTGACTCACATTATTTGATAAAGCATCAGACAATAATCCAATCACCATATGATATTCAACAAGATCGTTAGTCACAGGACCTAAGCTGATTTCGCTTGAGCTCACTAAATCACTGACATGGGAATAAATTACCCATGCTGCTGACGAAAGATTCAGGGTATGTTTATTGGCACCATACTCAAATCTTGAATGCATGGACATTTGTACATTCAAGTATGACATTATATAAGCATTCATAAGTAGGATAAGGTCCTAAACACAAATGAACAAAAATCTCAAAATACTCCAAAACATACTATATTAACAAATGAACAAGGTACATACGCAACATTCCTTAAGCATACTACCTTTTAATGTAAGTCCCATTTCAGTGCTCACCTAGAGGTATCCCATCAGAGTCAATCAATTCGTAAGCTCCTTTTTCCAAACCATGACCCACAAAGTAAGGTCCATGCCACATAGACTCGCGTTTTCCACCTCCTAACTTATCATTTTTTTGGTAATAGGTTAGAACCAAATCACCTTCATTAAATACACGGGGTTGAAAAAACTATCGTATTGATCCTTGATTCATATTTTATGTACCTCATTGGAGAGGGAAACATCTTGATGAGTTTGATAAATATTAATTAAATATAAGAAATGTTCTTCATCTATGTTGGTGTTAGGTAGTATTTCAACGACGCGTTTTAGGGAGGGAATCTCACACTCGATAGGTAAGGTTACTTCTAGTCCATACACTAGTTGAAATGGTGTTAAAACAGTTGACATTATTAATATGGTTAGATAAACCCATAATTCCAAAGATAATTGTAGGTAGCAACTAGATTTAGCTTGTCCTACCATTTGTTGAAGTTGGTTTTCAAAATTCTGTTGATTTCCTCAACTTGGCCGTTTGCTTGAGGGTATTAGGGTGTCAAATTATCATGACAAAAACCTATTTTAGCACTCAACTCTGACATCATATAGTTTCTAAAATTAGAACCATGATTGGTAACGATAGATTGAGGAACCCCAAACCTACAGATATTATGATTAAATAAAAATAGGGAGGCAATTTTTCCATCCTCAGTGTATGTAGCTAGCCTCAACCCATTTAGTAAAATAATCGACAACAACAATAATATAATTCCCCTAGATAAGGTAGGATTACAATGCATAAAATCAATTCCCCATTTAGCAAAAGGACCAACAACAATGATGGGATGTAACAGAGAAGGATGAGTGTGCTTTTTTCGATTAACAATTTTGGTAGGGTGGACATTTTTTAATGGCCTCAATACAATATTTAAATATGGAGGGTAAAAAATAATCAGTGCATAAAATATTCTAGGCTCTATCCATCCCAGAAAGATGAACACCACATTCTCTAGAGTGGCAGTCATTTAACACTTGTTTGGTTTCTTCATGAGTTAAACAATGTCACAATATAGAATCAATGCCACAACGATCTAAAGTATCACTAAGATAATATTTAACATGGTAACATATACAACAACGTCCATCATAGGATAATTTAGGGTGAAAATGTTGTGTCTAGAGATAGAATATTATATCCCCACCAAGGGTCAGATGCACTAATGAGGAACAAAGATTCATTTGGAAATGAATCAATGGGATGTGATTCTTCAGTAATACGGGAAGGTCACACATCAAATCAACAAAAACTAGATATTTTTTCAAACTATATTTAACAAATTCTTGGTCAAATTCCTACAAGATAACAATCTGGCGAGAATACTTGCCCCCTAGTACCTGATGAGTTAAGATGTAGTACATGGGATTGAAGTCTGCGAAAACGCTTGTTTTGCTAACAAAAATGTAATAACAAAATATTTGGACTGCGATGACCATAGCCTAATACAACTTCTCAACATGTGAATATATTGTTTTAGAATCATGAAGACTCTTACTTAAGTAATAAATCACATGCTTTTGGTCGTTGTTGTTTTCTTGTGCTAATACCATTCCAATAGTAGTAACAGATGCATCGATATAAAGGAAATCATCATTTGTATAATCAGGAAGTTGCAACACAGGTGCATGCATAATGGCATGTTTGAGATTATCTAAGGCATCATGTGCAGGCTAATCCAAAACAAAAGGCATTCCTTTTTTAAGTAATCACATAAAACCATGTGTTTTCTTGGCATAGTTACACACAAAACGATGCAAAAAGTTTTCCTTCCCTTGCAAATTTTGAAGTTTATTTATGTTTGTCGATGGTAGCAGGGCCAATATAGAATCTATTTTTAAAGGATCTATTCAGATTCCATATTTAGAGACAATGAATCCAAGCAGTCATCCAGTCTTAACAAAAAAACACATTTGTGTGGGTTCAAATGAATTTTATAGTGGAGACATCTAATAAAAATGGCTCTTAGATGATCAATGTGGTATTCTCAATGTTGTGAATGGGTTGGAAAATCATTGAGATAGGGTTCTACTATATGTTTAATATCATGGAAAGCATAAGACATGTCACTTTGGAACGTAACTCCAACATTTTCAAGACCAAAAGGAAATTTTCGATAAGCAAAGGTTCCCCATGAGAATATAAAGGATGTTTTATAATGATTAGAAGGGAGTATCTTGATTTGATTATAGCCAAAAAATCCATCCATAAATGAAAATATGGCACTCCCAGCATAGTTGTCAATGATTTGATCGATATATGGAGTGGGATAATTGACTTTCAGACAAGCTTGATTGAGATCTCAAAAATCGATACAAAGCTTAATTGTCCCTTTTTTTTTAGCGTCAGGAACAATATTAGAAACCCATTCTGTAAAAGGTACATGATAAATGAACCCATATTTAAGAAGTTTTTCAACTTCTGCCTTAATGGTTGCAACTTACCTTCGATGAACTTGACAAAGTTTTTGTTGGGATGGCTTGGCATCATGGTATGTTTTAATTTCATGAACTACAATTGAAGGATCAATCCTTGGCATTTATTCATAACTCCATGGAAAAAATACATGAAACTCTTTGAATATGGTTGTATAAGTTTCTATTTTTTAAGGATAACATTTTTGGACTAAATGTATGTGTTCAATGATAGTTGGTTTCACCGATATGTTAATTGGAGTAGTTTTTGTAATATTAATCAAATTTCCTTCAGATGCATCACCTTGTGTGTGTATAGGTGATTGAGGATAAGAAATGATATCGAATGAAACAAAAGAATTAAAATTGATTTCTACCAATTTGGAATTTGGAAGGAAAGAAGACCGACGATGGGAATCTTTCCATGGTAAATCGTTTAAGGACATAACCTCCATTATAGATTCATCAGATGGAAATGGTTGTAAAAGATAGTTCAAAGACGGTGGATGAGAGTCTAACCAATATGGTAGATGGTAAAGGTATGATGATACTAAAATGAGATCATTAGGGTTGCAGTCATCATATGTGGATTGAATTGCATGATAAATAGTTTCAGATGGACTTAAGGACATTCAATTGTCAATCTTTTTTTGTTTTAATATATTGTTATCGTTTGTAGAGATCATGTTAACGGAAGCAACTTGAAGGAGGAGTGGGAATTATTAATGGAAAGACTCCCATGAGTGAAGAATATTTGAGAAGTGCTACCCCTACGTTCTAATATTGTGGGAGAGAAAGCCCTAAAAGTGAAACATTATTTGCGGAGTTGGAATTGTTGTTAGGAGATAAAAAAATTAGTTTATTGATGGTAAAAATATTTCCTTGGTATGGAAAATGGACTAAGAGAAAAAAAGAGGATGCAACTGCATGCATAGCATAAAACCAACTTCCTCCCAATAAAGAATATAATGGTGCATTACCAACTTCAATCTGAATGGACACGCCCCCCCCTCCCTAAATCTATAAACAAGGGCAATAACAATCCATAAGGTTGGAATACATGATCATCAAAGGCCTTCAAAGTAGTATGGGAATGGTTGATTTTATGGGAACCAATGTCTCTCCAGCAAGATAGATACATGATAGAAGTAGAGGCATCTTTGTCCAAAACAATATGATAGATCTTTTTCATACCAACTTTCATATTTATTTGAAAGGAAACTTGATGAGAAATCCTTGATGAAAAATATTCTAGTTTAAAAGTAATGACGTTAGAAGTTTATTGATCCATAGCTCCAAGTACTGACAATAGGTTTTTTTGTTGTGTCAAATAAGTTTGGAGTACTTCGAGAGTATACATAGCGCAGGGTGCTTGAGATAAATCCTCAACAATGTTGTAATATTGAGCACCACTCATGCTAGGATTAAAAATTGACTTTCAAATGGTACTCTTTGATGGACGTAATACTGTTTCAGAAATAGGTTTTTCAATTTGAAGACCATTAGCAAGATGTGGAGTGGAAGGGGAATATTTATCTATAGAAACACCTTCACTCTTTTTCTCTGGTGGTAATTCATAGCTCCATGATCGAGTTGTCATGTAAACCATTTCACTAGAAATCATTTTAACCTATTCAGTAGAAGAAGAAGAAGGTCCATGCAAACATTCATGAACAATCGATTGTTGTTGTGTAGGGAAATTATCATTTAACACTATTGGAGTAGATGTATTTTTAAGAAATTTATTAATCTCTTCTTGATGAGGACATTCTTTTGTAAATTAGTCACCTCCACTTATGAGGCAAGGGAACTTAGCCTTTCTCTTGGGTTTCGATTCAACATCTGTAGATTGTGTTTTGGTATCTTCCTATTGATCATGGATTTTTTGGATTTTCCTTTTCCCCTTTTCCCATTTTTTGAGGATTATGAAGGTTGTACTGCATTGCCTTCAGTGGAAAAAGTAGGAGTGGAGGTAGTCTTGGGATCTGTAACAGTCTGATTAGGTTGTGAAGTGAAAGAACTTTGTTTTTTCATCGATTTAACGATAAAATGTGTTTGTAAATAACCTACAACTCCATCGGTAGGAGGTTATATAGAAGGTATTGAAGGATCTATGATAGGACAAGGAGCATTCATAATTAATTCATACAAAGTTCAGGACTAATAATAAACTAAGTCTAGGTAACGTGCATGACTAATTTCTTTGTCTTTCGTTACAACACCTCCCATAGTGACATATCTAGAAATGGGTGGAAGAAGAGATTTAGTAAACCAATTAGATAACAATTGATTTGGAATAAGAGCTTTGATTAACATACGCTGCCATATCCACTCCTGGATATGATCATATATGTGAGTGAAAGTGGACCAATGAAGTGAAGTTAAAAGGTTTGTACCTGTTTCATATCTAATTGGTAATGGAAAATATATAAGGAATGACATCACCAGATAATTAAAATCACAAAATAATGTTGCGGTAGTTCAATATACCATTTGGAAGCCATGCCTGCAAGATTTATATATAAAATCCTCAAACACGTGGAATCATCCATCAAAGAGTTTGATGAAAACCAAATATGGAAAGTAATAACATGATTTTTGAGGTCTTCTCCCTATTTTCCATTGAATTTAGGTATACCATATGGTAATGTAGCCGATATATATGGCCAAAAATGGTCATGCATAACAGGATCATTTATGAGTTTGGACAAGGCAAACAAATCTAATGCTGTTAAAAGGGGAAGTTGCCTATATGGATGTGGGTAGTTATAATATTGAGAAGGCATAGAAATGGTAGTAGGACCATAAAATAGTTGTGGTTGTACATTATAGAAATATTTACTTCTTACATGCGGTTGTTGGTAAACTAGAGTGTTTTGAGCTAAGGGATGAGAAGAGGAAAATGGATTTTTAGGAGTATAATTCACAGTAGGATGTGACCATTGATTAGTCATACCTCCAGGATAAGGTATAGTAGGATATGAATTTGCAGTAGGAGGATTAAGTAGTAATTGAGCATATTCCCCCCCAGTTCAGTATTGTGTGCCTGTTATGGGTTGATGTGCTAGTTGACCCCAAATAATTGGCTTCTGTTTTGCCCGAGTAGGTGGTGGTTTTTTAGCACAACTGCTCACTTTGATTGGAATTGAACCCAATATATTATAGAAAGGAGGTGTATATTGGGATCCTGATACAAGTGAACTAAAAGCTATAGAATAATGTCTAGTTACATTTGGGAAACTGATGGAAGGCATGAATGAACTTCTCGGTGAAGTAATAATAGTTGATGTCTTAGCAAGATGAGAAACAACCATAATAGTGACTTGTGGATAATATTGAATACTAAATCCCATAATCGTAGGATATGGAGGAACAATAACCTTCATGGTTTGACTAGAAGGGAGTCTAATAGAATGAACAAGAATATCACTTGGTAAAATATGAGGAAAATGAATTCTAGAATATGTACCAGAATGAGGTTTTAAATCCATGGAAGAAGGTGAGGTAGTACTTGTAGAACCAAAATTAGAAATATACTGGACTAAAGTTGAAACCCAGAAATGTTTAGAAGGACCGAACATGGTCACTACTGGATATATTGTTGGTGGTTGGTCAAACTGATCTTAAAGGTCCTACAGAAGGTTTTCTTACCATTATAGGTGATGATAGATTAATTATTGGGACATTCACGGGAGGATAAAATTCTCCCCCACCTTCAGTGATATGTACTCCTTCCTGTTCCGGGGGAGTTCTCATTTCAACATCAGAATTTAGATCCATTTCTTGTTCCATTTTGGAGGGTTGTAGGATATCGTGGATGTTTAAGAAATAATTCTTGTATATGACAATATCATCTTAAAGATTGGTTCGCTAGATGTTAGACCAAACTCTCTATATTAAAATTTCTAACTATATACACAAACACAAGTATTACTCAATATAATAACAACATGAAAACATGTGGCAGGTGGGATGTATAGTCTGGATCCTCACCGAAGTGTCAATTCATTTCAACTCGTGATATACTGCAGGGGCCAATAGTAATTCATGACAAGGAGGATTGGGACCATTACCTTTCTTGTATACCTGACTACCTGGACAATACATGTGTAGTAGCTCCCCGAGTTTTGTTCTCGGTGTATTTATCCAACAAGATGACCGTTAGGTTACTCAGTTGGTCTCAGGATCGTAATTTTGTCTCCTCATATACATAAGATACATTGGAGCTCAAATACGTAGTATTGTTATCTAATGCACAACCGTTCAAAAGGGGCCTTCCGATATATTGTCAAGTACGTGAAATAATATTTATATATACCATAAAAGTAAGTTAAATACCTTTCTATATACCAATGAGTATGTGGAAGAACGACATAGTCCACAGAATGCAGTGAGGAAAATAACAACAGCACCTACATTTAAAGATGTTGGAACACATCTCTAACCTAACACACAATCTTACTAAAGTTTTTACCCTAACTAACGCTTGATTTTATCTTTTTACGGTTAGGTGGATAAAATGATGTGAATACTTGAATCATAAACCATACAGAGATTAAGTGCAAGTCTTTACTTTCTCTTGAAACATATTCCCTATTTAAGAGGAGAGTAAGAATTTCTTTTCCCAAAACACACAATCAAAACCAAATCCTTCAAAATTTGAAACCAAAATCCAAATGCACAAGTTATTTGTACTTCACTAAAAATATATCTCTAGGGAAATAAATAAAAGCTAACTATTGTTCCCAACTTTACAATTTCCAATTATGTAAAAAAATTGAAAGAAGACTTTTCATTCACTTTGTAAATCTGAAAGTCTACAAATTGAAACTAAATGAATCAAAAATAATTTTCTTTTCGATTTTTGTTTTGTGTTGTTTTGTAAAAAAAAATATTGGAAATAAATGTAAATAAACTAGAGTCCTTCCTACAAGTGTATACAGAAACAACAATTTTTCCTTTTCTTTTATGAAAACATACAATTAAAAGAGACCTATAAGAATATACTATGAACCCAAGATGAACTTTTCAAACCCAAAATATCAAACCCATGAAACTTTTGCAAAAATATACCCTTCAAGATCAATCAAAAGATTGTCTCATATGCAATCTTATCTAGTATGTAGACTACAACACACAATGCACAAAATTCAAAAGAAAAATCACTAACTGAGTAAACGGGTCACTGAACACTTACCTCAATGTAGCCTATTGATTTGCAACAGTGTGTCTTCCCTTGACTGATGTGTTATATACATAGGGAAATAACATCGATTATTCCTTCTGCAGACTTACAATGAGTGTCACTGATGCTCTACCACTCTACACAAGAAATGTAATAGAACCAGAGACGTTGAGAAAACATTACCTAGGTGCGTCCGACACAAATTATAAATAAAAAGACAACAATTACCCAAAAGTTCAATTAGCAATGAATGAGCTGAAGTTTCTGAGGAGAAATATATGACCTAGAGAAGAAAAGTATAGCAAAACCAAAGTGAATTTAACACTTATGAGATAATGAAAGGTAATTAAATTTTTTAATGAAAACAAACCAAAGACTATGATATTTATCCCTAGTATGATCGCCAATTTTGTTAACAAAAAAAATCAATAAATGCGGACAAATATTGTTTCCCTAGTATAAATGGTTTAGATCTAGAAAAAAATGGAACATAATGAAAACATTTTCCTATATTTATTAAATCAATTGAATGAAAATAATCTTTACCTCTTTCTGAAGGTTGTCCTTGTTGGCTTCAAGATTTTGCAATCTTGCTGATGAAGAGATAACTGCAAAAGGTTTAAAGGAAACAAGAAACAAATAGGCACTACAAGATAATTTAATAGACATCAATTGACCAAGGAGAATCACTATAAATTAAATTAGACATCATTTATGGAAAAGGAAATCATAACTGTATTAACAATAAGAAGGAATAAATGAAAACCATGAAGCCTTGGTGTTGTGCTTCTTCCAACTAGCCTTTTGCCTCTAGAAATATTTCAACAACATATGGGTTATTTATTGATCATCCTTCAACCATGAGGGTGAGCTTGTATTTATAGGACAAAAGTGATGAAGGGAGTTGAGTATTACTTGGAGAAGGTTAAGGGATAATCCCTAAAGGTTATGGGCTTAACTCACACCTATTCTGAGTTGTTGGGATAAGCCTCCATGGTGCCTCCATGGGAGATTTCTTTTAGAAAACTATCAATCATTCTCTTTTTCCTTTTTAATGAGCATTAATGCACTTTGTACACAAGCAACCAATTTAAGGAAGAGGAGACAACCCTTGTACAAAATCAAGAAGTGTTATCTATGCTTGTTGTATATATGTAATCTGCTTCGACTATGTCTAACACCTATTGTCACAAGGAAAGGCGCATCAGGGTTGATAGAAATGGTTTTCAAAAAAGGAAAAACCTATTCTCAGTTCTTTTGGCACAAAAAAATTCAAGGTATTTAAGTAAGTACACATCTTACTATCATAAGGATGAAAATATTTTCATGTAATACTACCTTCTCTCTCTTTTTTCTTTCTTTCTTCATGCTTCTTCAAATAGGATATGGGGCAGGTCTAAAATCGTTACGGTCATTAGGGGCTTCCACAACTTCCACTTTTTTACCCCACACTTCCTTTTACATTTAGGTTCCTTTCCAAAAATGAAGGATCCAACAAGGCTATCCTAATTGGTGAGTATGGATGTGGTGGGAATTGAATAGGTGGTTGATTCAAGCATTCTTTGCATGTTTCCTCTCTAATTTGCACTCTTTTTGCAACATTATATTGACTTGTCATTGTAGTGGGGTGCAATATAAGATGGTATATAGGTCACTCATCATCATAATCCTGATTTGAAAAATATTGAACATTACATTGATAATATTAGTAAGCACAATGCAATTGGTTTGTTCAAATATTATACCAAACGATTATTATATAAGCATGGGAAATTTTTGAAGTAGTCACTAGAATTTTTGAATCCAAAATTCGATGGCATAGATATCCGATTTTCAACATCATGTTGTCGACCATTCAACAATCATCTTCCTTTTTAAATGTCGGTTTCACTTCGGTGAATGTTCGATAGTAAAATGAATATGTCGGATATCCGATGTAGACCTGTCGGATATACAACAACTACTCTTTTAATATCTCCGTCGAAGATCCACCAAGTTTCTTTGAATAGGCCGTCGGAAATATGACGGATCAGAGATCAGAAATCAGAAGACTTTCACTACATATGAGGTCGGATTATTTGTAAGGCTTCGTCGAAAATCTGACACCTTTAGACATCATAGGTATGGCGTTAAAATCGTATTTTATGGAAGCGGCCGTCGGATAACCGACAAAGTTATCCATCAGAGGTATGGAAATTTGGTCAGATTTATGGAAATGCCTTTAGATTTTATGGAAGCGACCATCTGATAACCGACAACGTTAGCCGTGGGAGGTATGGAAACGCTGTTGGATTTTATGGGAGCGGTCGTCAGATAACTGATAGGTCTGTTGATTTAAAAAAAATACAGATTCCGTGACTAACTATACCCATCTACTACATATTACTAAATGAGGAGTTATCATTTTTCATTGTGGCCTCCTTTATTCACAAAGACATTGTACCTTGTAATTATAATTCACCATTTTCTTCATTTCATTTCAACATGCAACAAGGAACCCTCAATTCGTGGGTTCATGTAGTTCAAGGTAGGATTAAGTCACCCCAACACATAGAAGTTTAAGAAGTTGTTGAGGCCAAAATCCTAGAGGAGTGTACCAAATTGGTCGAAGAACTTAACCTGAATGTGAGGTGGCATCCAACACCCTCATATCCACCTCCAAATCCAATGCTAACAAGGGTTTATTTTCTTCAAGACACTCCAAGGCTCCCTAACTCAACTTTGGAAAGTGTGTGGTTTGTCTCTTTTCGTCCATTTTGGAGAATAGAGAGATAGACTACATGCCCTTAGGGATAAGTGGAATCTCTACTCCCTCCCTCATGTGAATTATATCGATGATGAATTCACTAGAGTCCATATTACTAAAGGTCAAACAATGTCAATAACAAGTAGTTGCATCTCCAAATACCAACAAATGGGTTGTTAATTAGAGACCTCAAGGTGGTTATAGAGATTCCCCGCTTGGATGGACCCAAGTAAGGTCCTCCAAATTAGACTTTGTTGAGATGAGAGCGAGTTCTCCATTCGATGCTAGAACTATAATGGATTCTTTTGGTCTTCCTTGGATAAATTTACGATGCACTCAGACCATCAAATTTTCTATTTTTTTACAGAAAACCCACTTGAGCCCCACCACGACCATTACAAGATACCTAAGTTATCATTGCTTACAAATTTGTAGAGAGGACACCAGCTATTCCTAAAGTGTTCATGGTTCAGTTGGCGATGCTTTTTAATTATGATAATCCCTCCAGGGAAACGTCACCACCACACTATTCACCCAATCCACAAATCAAGGGACAGGGAAAATATGAATAATTATTGGACAATCATGGTAGGCCACAATTTCTCTAAGCTCTACAGTAGTACTATTCATCTCCAGTCATTTGAGGAGCTTGAGAGGAGACATTTTTGGGCTAGAGGAAAGGAAAGATTCAAAGTGGAATCAGAGACTGATCATACCCTCACACTTGATCAAGCTATCTTTGAAGTGGATGGGAACTACTCTTAGAAATTTATGTTGCTATGTTGACTATTAAAGGGCGTTCAAGTAGATCTCAAGAAAGGCACCATTCCAAAGACTTGGAAATTGGAATTTCAAAGTTCCTTATCACAACTATCTTGCATCTCTATGAGTTTGTACTTGGTTGGCTCCACGCAACTCATGGAATTTCAAACTTCATTGGGAATACCATTAGGGTGAAGCAGGGATTTCCTATTTTACCTACATTGTTTTCGATTTACATAGATAAGTTGGGAGTAATTTTCCCAGCAGCATATACATCCTAGGGGAAAATGCCTCCTTCAACAAGACTTGATCTTCATTCTTGTTTTTTTCAATGGAATGATCCTCTTATCATCAACCCCCAAGGGATTACAAAAACAACATGATTCTTTATTTGTTTTTTTATCTTCATCAACAAACGATCAACCTTTACAAAAAACAAAGTTGTTATCATCAACGGGATGAAGAATTCCCTCTCAAAGTATCATTCTTACTTTCACGGTGTGGAGATCGAAATCACTACTACCTACACATACTTAAGTTGTCAATTTTTTGGGCCCATGTTTGGCTGAGGAAATCCCTCCATCCTCGAATCAACAAATTCTATGGCTCCATCACTCTCTTTATGTGTCAGTGCTTTCAATACCACTTTCAATACATTTCATCCAAGATGGACATATTGGGTTCTCAACAGTACTGTCGTGTTTCTGCTATACCGCTCTATATTTTTTTTCATGGTCATAGACTAGATATTATCTAGCATAGTTTTAGATATGCTTTTGTCATTCTTTTATATGATTTGTATGAACAACCTATGCACTCCCACTTTGTAGTTGACATTGTTGTAATGTGTATGTAATGATCAAGTGGCTAGAATTCGAACATAAATTGTTTCATATGACCAAATATATTTTAATTATGTACCTTGATAATCAATATAAAAAAACTCTAGTGGATATAATGAATAAGGACAAATAACAGTTGGGGGGATATGATACACAAATTGTGGAAGTGAAAGGGGAATAAGGAGATATTACTTTATTAAGTTAGTTACCTAACTCCTTAGGCACTGATTAAAACCTCAACTAATGGTATATCCCAAGGTACCTAAACCCATGATTATGAGGGTTGATTCAATTAATATTTGTTTATTTAACTTAAGATTGATATTAAATGGAAAAACATGGACTCCTCATGATGGAAATATGGAGAGTTATGACCTTGGAAATATAATATTTGTAATTGGAATGTTCATTCATGCATTCAATATGCAGGAAAGAACAACCATTTTTCCTAGAGACAAATGATTGTACTTTCATGGAGTATTATACCATTTCCAATCTAATGCTGCTGATTATGGTACTAATGTGAGAGGAAATATGGCCTACAACCAAGAACCCTTGGAGTCCAAAAAATAAGATTCCCAAGTTAGCTTATGTTAGAGAATTGCAAGGGAATTGAGGATAGCTTTAGGGACTACATGTAGACAATGGGATACCATTCCCAATGTTGTGCGGGGTGAGGGGAAAGAGAGAGGGTTGATTGGGATAGTTATAGAGGGTATTTCTAGAACTAGCGAGTTTTACAGGTTACAGGTTGAGCAAAGGGACTTAGAGATATACCTTAGGGAATTTACCCTTATGGAATGATAGCCTCAGTGTGGGGGTGGTCTCTATCATAGAGATATTGTGTGTGACAGAGAGCCTAAGGTTGGGGGAACATATTTTATTTGTAGCCACTTGGAGAACTATCTCTTAGAAATGTGGGTATTCTAAATATGTGATGAAGTGTCATGTTCTACATGTTTCTATTTGAAATATATTTACTTTTAAGTTGTTCATATCTAAATGTATGAATTTAATACATACATAATTATGGATCATAGTCGTGTTAGGAGTGAATACATGGCCATGGATGTAAATTATATATTTATGTTGTTGTGGTTTTTATTTTATTGTTAAAGTTTACAACTCGCTAATGACATTCAAATTGGGTATTAGAGGTAAATTTTTTTGGTGAAATTTAAATACTATATGGAATCGATAGTGCAAAGAGCCTTTTGAGTACATGACATAGTAGGATTAATCATTAACCAAAGACACATGGTTTTGATCAAGTGTATGTTCCAAATTGGTGAACACAACTTGTCTTCATGTATTATGCTAAGAAGTTGCTTTAAATTACACATACTAGAGATAATTCAAAGGGGGAATGTATTCACTAGTTTAGGAATCACAAATGTAATCCTCATTAGAAGGATTGGTGTCTTCAATAATATTTATATGTGTTAATAACTTCAATATATTCCAAATAAATATTGATAGAGTTGATGATTTGAACCAATAAATATGTTGCTACTATTTGGAAGAATTATTCTTCCAACTTTGAGTTGGCTTCTTCTTGTTGGATGAGCTATTGGTGAATGCATTATACTAGAAATCATTGATTTGATGACCTATTCCCCCACATATGGGACATATCTAATGTTTTTTCCATTATGTTGCATGTGTATAAGGATGTGTTCAAGACTGCATGGGATTCTTCCCTTTCTAATTGTTTAATTGATGCCATTCATGTTCTCTTCTTATGGTAACATGTTGACCAATTGCTAGAAACTTGGTTTATTATTGGTGAAATTTATGGTTGTCAGAAAAATTATATAAGTAAATGGTAGCACTCTTAGGAAAATAGGAACTAAGGAGGTATCCTCCATTGTTTCATGTAGCTCTTGTAGTGAGGCTCTTGTTTCAACAACACGTTGAAGAATTTCAGTATTTTCACCAATCTTCAAACTCAAAGAATCTAATTAGCTTTGTATATGCAGAATTTGGTTTCGATTTGTCAACTCATAGAAAATATTGATATTGTCCAAAATATATTTAGCACTATGTGAGTCATGTATAGTTATTGAGTCCTCATTCAACCTCCAAAAATCATAATAAAATTTGGCGTTTTATTGGCATTGTCAAAATATTCTTAGATTTTTATCATTTAAGCTAGAATTTTCTTAGGATCTTTAATTGAAAGAATAACAAGCACATCAATCAAACATAAGCGACAATGAACACAAAGATTTTCCTTGTGGAAACCATAAAGGAGAAAAACCCACAACTTCCTCAGAGATAGAATCAACACCAAAAGTAAAACCCCAAAACAATAAGATGATCTCTCGACAACAGTAGTCTCTCTCTCTCTTGTCCCAACAACTTCTTA
>LPNX011181694.1:527247-563917 GCA_001517045.1 Pseudotsuga menziesii | reverse complement strand
TCTCAGTTATGCGCTACAACTGAGTGTGAGTGAATGTGTGATAAATAGAGAGGCTCACTCTCTATTTATACTAATTCTTGACTTGACAATAACTCACCAGGGCCAACTTCTCTAGGAGAGTCTAATAACCCTAGGGTCCCACAACTGTGGGGACTTTAACCCTTGATCAATAGGAGGGTTACCCACAATGACTTGACATGAATTTTTTACATTATAGAATCTCCCGATAAAAACATCAGGGCATGAAATGACTCAATTACATTACAAACACTTCCCAGAATAAACATCGGGGTACAATACATAAGATATACAAGTGAATACATTTCAAAGTTACAATTACAACAACACTCCCTCTTAACTAGGAAGTTAT
Source organism: Pseudotsuga menziesii (assembly GCA_001517045.1). NCBI lineage: Eukaryota > Viridiplantae > Streptophyta > Pinopsida > Pinales > Pinaceae > Pseudotsuga > Pseudotsuga menziesii. Next base: position 563,547 of record LPNX011181694.1, on the reverse strand, counting down.
TCTTTCAACACAATTTATCAGCGCAAGTCTTCTTCTCTCTATCATCTGGATCATCATCGATTTCTCGTCATCTTCATCTTCAAGTCATATTCATCTTCAAGTCATAGTCACTAGATCTAGATCATCACTTGATCTGGATCATCATCATAGGATATGGATCATCACTCGATCTATATTATCATTGGATCTGGAACATCTCTGGATCTGGATCATGTTTGGATCTAGATCATCTCTGCTAGATCATCATCACAACTGTTATCTCTTGATTCTTCTCATCATAGGAAGTTCTACAGAACCAACCTTTTTTCATGATGATTGTAGGCCTAGCCTCAAAGTAGGTCTTCATCTTCTTCAACACTTATATTTGACCATTATAGGAAACTATATTCACACAACATGTTAGAAAGGTTCTGCACTTATATCTGACCATGATAGGAAACTTTATTCACACATCATGATAGGAAAGTTTATTCACACATCATGATAGGAAAATTTTATTCACACAACACATCAGAAAGGCCCTGCACTTATATCTGACCATGATAGGAAACTTTATTCACACATCATGATAGGAAACTTTATTCACACATCATGATAGGAAAATTTTATTCACACATCATGTTAGAAAGGCTCTCAACCCCAGGCTGAGTGTCAGTCCCAGACTGAACAAATTCCTAGCAACTGACTAGGTGCCTCCATTTTCACAGAGAATGGCATTTAGCACTTATATCTGATCATGTAGGAACCAATCCTATGGTCACATCAGAATGGCTCAACACTCATATCTAACATGGAAGGAACCAATCTTCTCACCATGACAGAATGGCTTAGCCCTTACATCTGACCATGGAAGGAACCAATTCTCTCACCATGACAGAATGACTCATCTCTTACATCTAACCATGGAAGGAACCAATCCTCTCACCATGTCAGAATGGCTCACGGACTCATCACTTCCCCTTAGAGGGAACCTCAATCTGGAGAACACCAAGCTTCTCCATTAAGTACTTAAACTTCACTCTGGCCAATGGCTTAGTCAACACATCAGCTATCTATTCGTCTGTCGCAACATACTGGAGCTTCACTGCTCCTCTGTGCACCATATCCCTAATATAGTGATATTTTATCTCGATATGCTTTGAATTGTCATGGAACACCGGGTTCTCTAACAAATTCACACAACTCTAATTGTCACAATATATACAAGTAGCATCCAACTAGAGATCAAATAAATCAAATAGTAGCTTCCTCAGCCATACTAGCTCACAACTAGTTGAACAGGCTGCAACATACTCTGCTTCAGCTGTACTTAGTGCCACGCAAGACTGTTTCCTGCTAAACCAAGAGATCACTCCCGATCCCATACTAAAGCAACACGCTGAGGTTCTCTTTCTATCGATGGCACTGCCTGCCCAATATGAATCAACATAACCTTCCAAGTTAATCTTGTGATTAGCCTTATACTTGAGCCCATAATTAACTGTACCCCTTAGGTACCATAGAATATGCTTTGCAACAATCAAGTGAACATGTCTTGGATTTGTCGAGAACTAGTCTTGTATTCGTCAGGTACATCAAGGACCCAATCATCTGACAATACATTGTAGCATCAACCGAATCTGATGAAGCATCGCTCAATAGCTTTAGGTTCGATGCGATAGGTGTAGTCATGGCCTTACAATCCATCATCCTGAATCTCTTCAGGATCTCTACCATATACTTCCCTTGTCCCAGGGAAATTCCATCTGCATTCTACCACACCTCCATGCCTAGAAAATAGTGCATCATCCCCAATTCCTTCATTTGGAACTCGGCAGAAAGGTTCCTCTTTGTATTAGAAATCAACCCATCCATAGTTGTCACAAACAAATCATCTACATACAGTAGGAGTATCACTGGGTTACCATATTCAACCTTGTAGTAAAGGTTGGAATTTGCTTTACTATTGGTAAAGCCCAAACTAGATAACAAGCTATCAATTCTACCATACCATGTCCTGGCTTCCTGTTTCAAACCATACAGGGATTTCTTCAATTTACACACATGAGTCTCCCTGTCATGTGTCTCAAAACTGAGTGGCTGCTCCACATACACTTCCTCTTCCACTATACCATTCAAGAAAGCAGTCTTAACATCCATTTGGTGTATCTTCCATTTCATCACTGCAGCTAGAGAAAGTACTGATCTGATGGAAGTGTATCTGGCTACAGGTGCAAACGTTTCTTCATAATCTTATCCTTCTTTCTGGAAGAAGCTACGAGCCAGAAATATCTCTTTATATTTTTCTATGCTGTCGTCTGCAGCACGCTTGATCTTGTAGATCCATTTGGAAGTTACAATAGACTTCCATTTTGGTCTAGGGACAACATCCCAGACATCATTCTTCATGACCAGTTGATACTCTTCGATCATAGCATCCTTCCATTCTTTCATTTCTACCGCTTCTTCATAGTTGGAAGGTTCTTTATTGACAAAGTCACATAACAAGGATACATACCTGGAGTAGGACCTGGTCCTTTTTCTTTCTTTGTGATTTTCTTCTAGATCCCCATATCTTTCCTCACCTTGGATAGCTTCTCATACCCAAGAAGGTTTCCTCTTGTGAGGATTCTTCTCCTGAGGTGGATCTATAGGTTCTTGAGGTTCTTCTAATTATCGATCTTCTTCTTGAATTTCTTGGTTCATTGTTGTGTCATGATAGGGTGCCTCTGTTTCTTCAAGATATTCAGCAGGTCTCTTTCTGGATTTGTTGTAAGCCAAGTATTCATCAAATGTTACATCCCTACTGATGTCGATATTCTTCAATCCTGGGAAGTATATTATATAAGCCTTGGAGCTTTCAGAGTATCCCACAAATATACCCTTCTTTCCTAAAGGATCTAACTTTGTTCTCTTTTCTTTCAGAATGTGTATGTATACTGTACAACTGAATATTATGAGATGGCTGAATTCTGGTTTCTTGCCAGAAAATAATTCTTCAGGTGTCTTGTTCTCGAGTACTCTGTGTGGAGTACGGTTTTGTACATACACCATTGTTCTGGCAACTTCTTCCCATAGATGCATGGTAAGATCTTGATCATGAAGCATTGCTCTTGTAGCTTCCATGATCATTCTATTCTTCCTTTCTGCAACCCCATTCTGTTGTGGATTATATGGAGTCAATAAATCCCTCTTAATCCCCAAATCTTTGCATAATTCTTTGAATTCATTTGATGTGAATTATTTGCCATTATCTGATCGAAAGGTCTTGATCTTGTTTTCAGTGTGGTTCTTGATCAAGGCTTTGAATTCCTTGAACTTGTTGAATACTTCATCTTTGTTCTTCAAGAAGTATATCCATGTATTCTTAGAAAAATCATCAATAAAAGATACATAGTATGCATACCCGCTTAATTAATTGGATGACATTGGGCCACATACATCGGAGTGAATTATTTCCAAGATTCCTTTTTCCTTGCTTTCACTGCTTGGAAATGTCTTCTTTGTGTTCTTTCCTTTCACACATCCTTTGCAGACACCGTCATGTTTTGTTTGAATTTCTGGAAGTCCTTCTTTAGATTTTCTTGCAAGTGGTAGTTATCTGAAGTGCACATGTGCAAACCTTCTATGAAAAAGTTCATTTGGTTCTACTGAGTCATGGATCAAGGCTTGTTCTGGATGGCCCTTCAATTTGTATAGACCTCCCTCTTGCTCCCCAATTATTACTGCATCATCAATAGCCTTTCCCTTTGGGCACATGAGAACTTGGACATATACAAATGCAACCATCATGCCTTTTTCATCTAATGTAGATATGGAGAGGAGGTTCTTCTTTAGTCCTGGTACAAACAATACATCCTTCATTTTGATAGACTTTCCAGAGTCTAGCTTATAGGAGGATTCCCCACTACCTTTTATTGGATACTGGTAGTCATCTTCAAGCTTCACATTATGGGGTGATTCATGTTCTGATAGTTTCACAAAGGATTATTTGAATCCCGTCATATGTTTGGAAGCCCCACTGTCTATAAGCCAATCATTGCTTCCATGTGTGATGTTTCCCATGAGAGTGAAAATCAAAACACATTCTTCATCACTTGAAGAATCATCACTTTCTTGCTTGATTCTCTTTTTGAAGGGGTCATCATCTTTTGCAACATGAACATGATGTATTCTCTTGTTTCCCTTCTTCTTGTGAGAGACATTTGGGTTCATAGGACATTCTTTAGGATAGTGTCCTTTTTCATCACATATGAAGCATATGGATCTGGGTCGATTCTTATTAAATTTATTAGGATGAGAATGCTTACCTCTGTGATGATTTGTTTTGCTCTTCTTGGATTGTACTGTGAGAGCTTGATCTTCAATTCCCATCTTTTCTTCTCGAGCTACTATTCGAGCTTCTTCTTGAGATCATTCTTCCCATAGTCTATTGAACTTGACTAGCTTCTTTTTGGCACAAATCCCTTGAATGAAAGAGTCCCATGTTCTAGGGAGACCATTCAAGGTGGTCATTACAATCTCTGCATTCTCTACTTCTTCATCCACTGCTTCAAGTTGTTCTTTAATCTGGGAGACCCTTGTGAAGTATGAATGTATGGTATCTGTATTCGGGATCTTCACATTCTTCAATTGGTTCCTCAAGGTCATCTTTCGATTTATGTTCTTTCCTTCAAACAGTTTGGTCAGGGCATCAAACATAGATTTAGGTGTTTTTAGGGAGGACACCTGTGGTATAAGGTGATCCTTGATTGAATTAGAAATAATCCTCTTATCCATGACCAATTTCTTCTTGTGTAAGGGATTAGCCTCATCTCCCTCTATAACTGGAACCTCCTCATTGATGTAGGAGTCCAACTCATTTTCTTCCAGGACCAAGGAGATCCTATACTTCCAGGCTCGGAAGTTATCATCTCCCTCAATGTTTTCATCAATCTTGGTATGATGTGACATCTTAAATGAGAACCTTAAATGGAAATACAAAATATTTAGATCTTACCAGGTTAAGATGTCAGATTTGAATTTGGAGTTGAATTTTTGTAGAGCTTGTTCATGAGCAAGTTAGGGTTTGACTTTCCCATAGTTTTGTCCAACCAAAAGATTTGATCTTGATCTCTAAACTTTGATTTTGAGGATGAGATCAATCCAGGCCTAGGATCACTCAAAAATTCCACTTCTGTGGAAATCCCTAATTTTTGGCAGCAGTGTTGAGTAAAAAACTGAAAATACTCAGAATCAGATTCTGCTTCGATAGAAAGATGCCCCCTAGAGAGGAGAGTCAGTCCAACCCTCTTTTGCTGAAAATATATGGAGAGAGATCCAAAAAGTAGGAAGCCCTAGTTTCTGCACCTGCATAGTGTCTTCTTCTCAGGTTAGCTTTGATACCATGTTAGATTTTTATCATTTAAGCTAGCATTATCTTAGGATATTTAACTGAGAGAATAACAAGCACAACAATCAAACATAAGAGACAATGAACACAAATTTTTTCCTCAGGCAAACCATAAAGGAGAAAACCCCACAACTTCCTCAGAGATAGAATAAGCACCAAAAGTAAAACCCCAAAATAGTAATATGATCTCCCGAAAGCAGTAGTCTCTCTCTCTCTCTCTTGTCCCAGCAACTTCTTCTCTCTCAGTTATGCACTACAACTGAGTGTGAGTGAATGTGTGATAAATAGAGAGGCTCACTCTCTATTTATACTAATTCTTGACTTGACAATAAATCACCAGGGCCGACTTCTATAGGAGCGTCTAATAACCCTAGGGACCCACAACTACGGGGACTTTAACCCTTGATCAATAGGAGGGTTTCCCACAATGACTTGACATGACTTGTTTACATTATAGAATCTCCCGATCAGAACATCAGGGCATGACATGACTCAATTACATTACAAACACTTCCTGGAATAAACATCGAGGTACAATACATAAGATATACAAGTGAATACATTCTGAAGTTACAATTACAACAACACATATGACTCTTAATGATAATCAATTACATGTCTAGTAATTCTGTTGTTCACAACACCCCATAAATATTCAAACTCAAGATGACTTTTCACCTTTGTTTTCCATCCTGATTAGTTCTTGGCAGTGATTGAAAATGTTCAAGCACATCAGTGTTGTCATTATTTAGAATTTTTGAGTAAAAAATTGTCCTTTAATATCCTACACGTGATTTCATCACCCACAAACCAAATATAACAATAAAACACAATAAAATTGAAGAAAAAAATAGATATAACATTAAAACATTCAAAATTAGACCTAAGCCAATTAAATCAGATCCTGAATCAAGAATCAATCTGAATAACACTATAATAGAAACATATAGGGATTGTAGCTACCCATAGAAATTGATACTATTTCAATGCATACCTTTTCATGTTCATATCCATTTTTTGCATCTTTCAGCATTCTTGCACCACCCAGATTTATGGTTTTTTCCTATTATTCATAGGAATTTCCATTAAAAAAAGAGAGGCTTCGTGAGTGAATGGAAATGGAATCCAAACATCAACATATTAAAAATTCAAGTGACAAATGGTTGTAGGGGAATGATAATTAATGTCATGTCCCCTCAATTTGATCATTAAAAGTGTTGAACATGTTGAAACTCCTAGGGGTTCAAATTGACAATTAATTATTCTTCCTAGGGAAATTTTATTAATAATTATTATTGAGGCATGTATGTAATTTTTATTCTTTATATTTATTAATTATGCAAATTAATGAGGTGGAAATAAGCTTTCCATGTCAGGGGGGTGCATTGGGAAAGTCAAGTTGACAAGGTAGAAAGGAGGAAACTCTATGACTAAAACAATCAGAGAGGAAAAGGAGAAAGTGCCTAAAAGTAACAGAAAAGATGCTAGAAACAAAAGAAGGGAAGTTTTGAAAAGGGAGGGCATATTTTCCTCTTGGAGAAGTTAGAAAATATGTAAGGACAAAATAAAGAAAGTTTTGGGAAAGATGAGCACAATTTCCTTATGGAGACTTTGCCTCAAAATCCAGGAAAAGCAAAAAGTTGTTATAAACAAAAGCAACAACTATTTGACTAAGGAGGGTGCAATTTCTAAATAATAGGGATGATTTGGACATGGAAACAGTTTCACATGGTCCTACATTCCAAATTTCCCAAGGAGGGAACCTATGTGGCTATGGTTAGGGCTTCTAGGTGGTTGACTTGCTCTCACAGGTTACCTTTGGCCTCCACTTGCTAAATAGGTCACCCAGGATGCTATTAAAGGACAACTCGACCCTATTGAATCAATTTGGTTGATGTGTTTATTGATCTATGCTATGTGATCATACCTTTCTGAGTGATGAGCCTCATACACTTGGGAGATGAGCCTCAAACCTTCCATTCCCCACTCTTTCATTCCTATTCCCATATATTTTTAGGTATGGAGTGATTGAGGATAATCCATTGATGTCCTCTCATACATATTTTTCAGCATCCATCACTTTCAGGTCGAGTTTCAGTGAATCCCATGCTTCACCTATGCTCTGAACCCTTTTCTAGTCATGTACTAGGCCTCCTTCCCACCATTTTTGGAGTATCCTTATGTAATGGTCAGTCTATAATATTATTTATGCTGTGAAATAGCATATAAATATGTGATTTATATTTATCAGGTCAAAATAACTACGTCCATGAAAATTTTACCTTCAGTTTCACATAAAAAGCTTGTTTTATCATTGTAATGGGGAAAATTGATGAATCTGAGTGCAATAAGGAAGAAGCAATGCTGTGTGAATGATTGGAAGGATTTTATATGTTCATTGAAGTTTTATTCATATCTTTTATAATTCATATATAGTACAAAAGTTAATCTGCTACAAATTATCTGCTTTATTTTGTACCCTAGCTAGAATGCTAGTTTTACATGACTAGTTTTGCAATTTCTAATATAAATTGAGCTATGTCCACTAAAATAGAGCCCTATAAGTTCCTGTGGGTCACTTAAAAACCCATATTACAATACATAACTCCATATCAATTTTTATTTGGGGACGTATTGGATTTTGGGATCCTCCATTGCGCAGGGTCTCACTTGGCCAAAATTGCCTGAAATTTCCAATTATTCCCTAAATCCTCTAGAAAAATATAGATATGTAATAAAATTTTCCAAATCATATTTTATGCTTTATGAAATCTTGATAACCCACCTGTACGTTTCCCTAAGCCCCTGTTCGGAAAAACGAAAGGAATTTCCCTAGTTTCACGATTGGGTGACCCAGAAGCGTGGGAGTAGGTTTCCGCATAGAGGAATATGAATCATGAATGGTACCCAATATCAATTTTTTAGGGGAAATGAATTCAATGTTATTAATTCACTCTTTCTTTGCTTCCCACTGCCTACTTTCTTTCCTACAAATATTCCCAACAAGAAACCTTTATTTTCCTAGTTTGAATGTACTCTGAGAGGATTTAAGTGAAATATCAGAAATCTAATTTAATTTATAGAATTAGTTAATATTCAGGTCTGCATTTAATAATTTTTACATTTCAGTTGTATCAGAGCATGGTCCTCCATACCAAGTCTTGATATTCAACAATGGGTCCAAAATACAATTCTGATACCAAAAGAAAGATCCCTCAAGAAGAGGAAGTAGAATCTGACATTGATGGAAGGTTCCATGGAGAAATGGATGAGAAAGATGAATTCAGAAACCTTGTTAAGAACAATTTTAAATTTATGTAAGACATTTCAACTAACATCATACAGTCTGGTCAAGACACCAAGGAATTCCTAGCTAAGTAGTTGGGAGTGAAGGATGGACAAGGGAGCAACATTGGTTCCCAGTGTGAAGAAAGAAAGGTCATGGGTGGCTCTATTTTATCCAATACCAGGCCTGAAAATTGGCATCTAGAGTATAGATATAAACCTAATTTTCAGCCCCGGCCTACTATTCCGAAATTTGTAGAGACCCCAAAGGAAGACCTTGAAGCACATGTTGAAACTATTGCTACATGGGAGGATGAATTTTATGTGTATCAGTCATTGAGTGAAGAATGCAGAAGGGCTCTTCCATTGAAATATTTCTGTGAGACTCAATTTAGTGGACATCCAAGAGGATTTGCAAGGAATTCATATCAAAATCATGAATTAAATAATGCCACTTGGGAAATTCACTTTGCCATATTTTGATGGTGTTAGCACTCAAAATATACCAAAGGTTGTGGAAGGTAATCTCAAGGTAACAGTAAAAACCACTTCAGAAAGAAACTGGGTTTTCTTTCTAGAGAGGGATCTCTCACATATAAATTTAACAAGGCCAGATATATGAAATTAGTATTTTAAATCAAGTAGATGGTTGAAACAACAGATATACCATTGGGCAATGGAGTCAAATAGATAAAGATAATGCAAAGCTTTCATACATGGGATCTCAACAAAGGAAATATAACCTTTTAGTCACAATCATTCATTGATTTTCAAGTGAATAAGAAAGAAACATGAACAATCCATCAATATAGAGCATCACAGGATGAATTCCATATCAACTTTAGCAGAAATATTTGTGAAATATCTAAGACAATAGACAGAGCATAACAAGTATGAATTCTGAAACTATTCTACACTACGTTTCAGATATGAAGAAAACAAAATGGAAAGTAAACACTAAGAAGACAATCACATGGAAAGAAGGCACAGACTGTAACATAAACGACACAGGATTCTCTGAAGATCCACCAGCATTACGACTTTGTTATTTCATTCAAAAATCATAAGTTCTCAAAAATATCAGTCTAAAATATATGGGTTCCAACCCCCAATACATCAAATAAATTCAAATATATACAAAAGATAACTTCTTCCCAAGAAGATCAATAACCGAATAATCAGTTAATCAAAGTTTTTTGTAACTATATTCCTAACAACTAGGAATAAAACTACATGTTTCGATTCTAACAACATATCATTTGATTATAATCAACTTAGTGACTGCATAATATCCCGAATAAGCAGCTCCACAACACACAACACCTATTTTCAAGGATGAAGTATATACTTGGTATTCTCAAATCTTTCCATGATCCTCCATTGTTCCACATTTGGTGTATCATATTCTGTCATTTATCTAATAGATACCTCCAGATCCACATAGGCTTCATAAGATACTGTGGAAAATCCTCTTCTAATGATTAAAAACTTTTGAAATACTTCGAAATTTTCTGTCAATTTTTCTACAACGATTTTTTCAGTCATTCCTTTAACAAGATCTTCAAACTTGGAATGGTCCACGCGATTTTGTACCAGCAGACTATGATAATGTTCTTGAGAAAATAATCTTCCTCCATTGTCCCAGAAAGAAGGGAGGCCATCTTCAAATAACTCCTTAAAAGCAAGCCTGAAATCTTTTATCTGTGAATACATTGTATTTGCTTTATCTTGTACCACCTTCATGAGCTGATGTTTGTTAATAAATTTCTTCGCCCATAGTACAATAGTTACTCTATCCTTAATTCTGATGTCTTGCAACTTTTGATAAGTTAGAGAATTCAAAAAATTTAAAGCATTCTGAGATGTATTTAGAGGCTTCTTTTCCATGGTCTCATTTGCCAACTTCAGCCTTTGAGTAGCTAGATCGACTAATGCACTCTGATCATCAATAAAATTTAAATAGTGTCTAAATTTGGTAATTTTCACAGATAATGTATCCCAAATTAAATGTTTAACTCCTTGTAAAGGATGTTTTCCTATATTTCTTTCCTTCAACTCATTAAACTTTTTCTGTAATTGGCTTTATCATTGAATGTTTTATTCTTCTCTTCAGTGGTTCTAGCCAATTTTGATTCAATCTTCTCATTTTATTCCTTTAATTCTTTGATTTCTACATCCTTCAAACTTACCTGTGACATTGGAACTAACAGATCATCTGCAGAGAATTCACTTAATGGATTTTCAATGTTCACAAGAGATAAATCTGTGTCAACAGGAGTTTGACTCATCAACTCTTCCATAATTTCTTTTTCATCATTTTGATCCTTTTTTAACTTTGAAATATGGGTCATTAATTCAGATATTTCCACTTCCCATTTGTTTTTCTCCTCTTGTAGTTTCAATGCTTTGCCTTTGTAATCCATCATCTCTTTATAAACTTTATCTTTTTCTTCCTGCAATGTAAATAATTCTGGGGACTAATCATGTTTATTATTTGGGATTTTAAGCTTCCTTTTTAATACCTGGATGGTATTGTCCTTTTGTTCTAAAATATTTCTGGTTGCCTGTACATTTCCTGGTTCACTTCATAAGCTTATAACATCCCCCTGTAACTTCTTAATTTGGATCAGATTTGCTTTATTCTCTACTTTGTCATGCTTCAATTGGACTTCCATTTTATGTACAAGGACCTACAATTTGTTAACTTTCATAATAGCATGTAATAAATCAAATTAGATAACATCTCCAGTGTGCTTATGGAGTTGTATCTTATGGGTAACACTAATTTTATCTAACTTCACTTCGATCTCAGATACTTTTTTATCATTAACCATAACAACCTTCAAGGTATTTCTCTCCACATCTCGTGTAGAAATCAGCGATGTCTTTTGATTCATTAGACTTCTAACTCGAGTAATCAAATTTTTTGCTTCCTCTGACGACTGCATTTGCTTTTCAGCATAACTTGACACTAAATCTGCTCTGGACTTGAAACAGGAACTGGGCTCTACACTACCTTCTCCTCCAAAGGAATACTGATGTAAATGCATGGACTTCTTAGAGAACAAGACCATTTGCTTTGAATCCTCTGAAATTATTTCTTCTGAAACTTGATCATCCTAGGAGTATGTTTTGATCATTTTATATGAAATGCTTTCATCCACATCCATACTCTCAGTCTCAGCAATGCTCCTCTTATTCAAAACACTAGGATTATCAGGTGTTTGAACCGCTGCAATCAACTCATTGCTCCTACCTTCATCAATTCTTGAACTTTCTTCAAAAAAAGACAAATTGGCTATTTTATTTAAACCTTCGACAACTTGATGATCGAATGGTTTATTTTTGTTTGACTATTTTATGTGAGAAATTATATGATGTGGATCATAATTGATTGTTTGGTCCTTATGGAAATCCATAACTTCTAATAACTTTTCTATAACCAACAGGGCACTTTTGTTTTTGAAAATAAATGGACCAGCTTTAAGAGGAAACTTAACATTTAAATACTTTTTGAACGCCCCGAAATTCTCTTCTTCTGGACACAATCTCTGCCTCATAAACTCAAGCGCAAATATTCTTTGAGTCAGGAAAACAGGTAGCTTGTATGGTTCCCTAGTGAACCCATACACGCTCAAAACAGTAAAATATTTATATAAGAACCAGTCTCTTATTTTGTCCTCTGAGCAAGACTGTAGCATGAGTTTCATTTCTTCTAACACACTTGGTAAACAACAACTTATACATCTCGAACACAATTGTGTTTATAAAATCAAACCAATTGATTTGTTTTGGAAGATTTGGAGAGAAAATGGTGGACAGGAAATGCAATTCCGACACATTTGAACACAACAACATATTCAGCAAGTATGACCGATACTTAAAAAACCTGAATTTGGGAAATTTGACTAACTAGACATGGATAGTTTCAGCCAAATACTCATGAAAATTGAAAAAAATGGATTAAATGGGACTTGGGCTCAATTAAACTTATTCTCAATAAGAAACCTAAAATGACTTCACTGATATGAATATGATCATCTAAACCTAGAATTTGGATGACTAAGGACATAACCATCTGCACCTATTTTTTGAAAATGTTAACATTATACGGCAGAAAAAGTCCTTCTAATGACTAACCCTTTTTAAGAATACTGTACAGAAATTAGCATCTAACTTCGGTTTTACAACTTTTGTACATTTCGACTAAGACAGACTCATTCAAAGAGTCACAATTATCAGCAAAATTACCAGGTAAGTTCAGTATTTTGCGAACATCTTTCACATCGACTTTACAAAGCATTTTGGAGGTGGTATGACTCATGACAACTCTTTCAGAAGGGGAATAAGTTTTTGCGCACCATTCAACCAATTTGGGAAATGGTAAGACTTGCTCAATAGAAAAATAGTATGAAAAAGAATTGCAAATATTCAGAACATCATTTCCCTGCAAATTACACTGCCACAACCGCTCCTTCGAGACCGATACATTTCCAATTCGTAAAATAGGGTCATATATGTTTCTTTCCCTATCAATAATAAATTCCTCCCTTTCATCCAAAACCCTGCATAAAACTCCTAAACCCTGTCCCTTTTCCATAACAAACAATGGCAACAACTCCTTGAACCAAGTTTAAGTGTTTTAAGGATTACCTGTGATTGTAAACACGTAGAAGTTGACTTGAAAATATGGCGGACCGCCTCCTTCCTTTTTCCTGAAGCAGATAAATGAAATGATTTTTTAAACCAAGTCAACTTTACCTTTATAATATGGTCCCTTTCTGGAGCCCTCATCAAGCGCTTTTTCCCAAACTACTTTTCTCCATGGAATTCACTTCAAGTTGCCACGTGGAACATGGTTTACATTCCGCTACCACCTTTCCCTTTTAACCATCTCATAACTTTATCCTCCGAAACCAATAATGACTATTGATGAGTTTTTACTTTTTTCTTAAGCCGTTGGATTGATATTGGCTGTACAAATTCTACTAGCCTTTTCCATTTTTTCAAGTGCGCATCTTTATTTAGTGGAGTATGTCTCAGCCGTGGATTTTTTTTGCTTTATTCCATAACCGTTGATATTTAAGCTTTGTTTACCCTATATGCCTCTCCACATAACTTATCTCTTGTGCATCTTTACCTTGCGGATCCATTTTAAACTGTATATTTCACCTCAACTGCTCTACACCCTCGGATTGCATTCCAAATTAACCCTTATGCGCACTTTAATGATGTAATCACAACTATTACACTTTGCAAATTTAATATATCCTTTTATCGTCCTCAATTATACCTCTTCCTCAACTGTTCAACATATAGGTGTTAACAACTGGCTCCAACTGGGGATGATATCCTCCCTATGAGGTATCAAAGAACTCGTAGACCAGGTGCCTGTCTCTATATTTGTATCCAAACTTCCAAACTTTTTACTTTTTATCTGATATTTTCTTTTTAAAATAAAGAAAAATGGCTTACCTCCTAAATCTTAGGGCCTTTACTCTGAGCTTCAAAAATATTCGGTTCACCATCTGTACTACTTTCAAGAAAACAAATATTTACAAACTATGGTACAAATTTTACCTTCCACCTTAGGACATGCAATCCTTCAAAAATATTCCATTGACAGGGTTACTCTCCAAAGAAACCCCATTTGGATATTCCAAAAGAAATTCATTTTCCCCTCTGTGACCAGCAATAACATAAGGACCTACCCACATGTGATCAAATTTTACATGTTTATCTTCTTTAGGAGCATCCCATTTTAACACCAGGTCATCAATTTGAAACTGTTCTTCGTTCACCCTTCTATCAAAAGTATTTTTCATTTTTTCCTGGTGTGTTTATACTTTATCATAGGCTTTATTCCTTTTCTCTTCTAATTCAATGATTTGGTTTATCCTTCTCTGCATGTGGTTTGGCTCTTCCTGCTTCTCCTAAAAATATCTCATGACTGGAACACCCAATTATGCTGGAAAAATAACTTCGGTCCCATATACCAACTAAAAAGGAGACATTCCAATTGCTCTTTTAGTACTAATCCTATCAGCCCATAAAGAATACTTAAGTTTGGTGTGCCAATATCTCTTGTTGTCCTCGAACAAATTCTTGATAACCTTACCAGGATTATATTTTCTTCTCTTGTTTTCCAAATAGAGAAATATCTGCTTTTTCTTTGTCTTTTTTCTTAAATAATTTTTCTGGATCCTCCAAACTTCATAAAACTTCAGTATCAGAATTACCTCGTGTATGTCTTTTTGAATCCAGGATGTCTTTTGAAATCTTGCAATAATTTTGGAACTAGAATCACCAGGGCAAATATACAACCTTGTTTACTGACAAAAAATCTAGTTTTCCCACAGAAATATTTTCTTAATATTTATAAACTTTGTCATTCCTTGTAGGGATGATTTGCACTTTTGGTCCCCGGAAACAACACCAATTTGTTAGCACTCAAAATATACCAAAGTTTGTGGAAGGTAATCTCAAGGTAACAGCAAAAATCACTTCAGAAAGAAACCGGATTTTCTTTCTAGAGAGGGATCTATCACATATAAATTTAACAAGGCCAGATATATGAAATAAGTATTTTAAATCAAGTAGATGGTTGAAAAAACACATATACCATTGGGAAACTAATTCAAATAGATAAATATATTACAAATATTCCATACACGGGATCTCAACAAAGGCAAGATAACCATTCAGTCACAGTCATTCATTGATTTTTAGGTGAATAAGAAAGAAACATGAACAATCCATCAATATAGAGCATCACAGGATTAATTCCATATCAACTTCAGTAGAACGATTTGTGAAATATCTGGGACAATAGTCATAGCATAACAAGTATGAATTCTGAAACTATTCAACACTACATTCCAGATATGCAGAAAGAAAAATGGAAAGTAGACACTAAGAAGACAATCACATGGAAAGAAGGCACATACTGTAACATAAACGACATAGGATTCTCTGAAGATCCACCAACATTATGGCTTTGTTATTTCATTCAAAAATCATAAGTTCTAAAAAATACCAGTCTAAAACATATGGGTTCCAACACCCAATACTTCAAATAAATTCAAATATATACAAAAGATAACTTCTTCCTAAGAAGATCAATAACCGAATAATTAGTTAATCAAAGTTTTTTGTAACTATATTTCTAACAACTAGGAATAAAACTACATGCTTCGATTCTAACAAAAGATCATTTGATTATAATCAACATAGTGATTGCATGATATCCCGAATAAGCAGCTCCACGATGTGCAACACCTGTTTTCGGGGATGACGTATATACTTGGTCTTCCTGAATGTTTCCACGATCCTCCATTGTTCTACATTTGGTGTATCATATTCTTTCATTTCTCTAATAGATACCTCTAGATCCACATAGGCTTCATAAGATATTGTGGAAAATCCTCTTCTAATGATTAAAAACTTTTGCAATACATTGAAATCCTCTGTCAATTTTTCTACAATGATTTTTTCAGTCAGTCCTTTAACCAGATCTTCAAACTTGGAATGTTCCATGCGATTTTGTACCAGCAGACTATGATAATGTTCTTGAGAAAATGATCTCCCTTCATCGTCCCAGAACAAAGGGAGGCCATCTTCAAATAACTCCTTAAAAGCAAGCCTGAAATCTTTTATCTGTGAAGACATTGTATTTGCTTTATCTTATACCACCTTCATGAGTTGATGTTTGTTAATAAATTTCTTCACCCATAGTACAATAGCTACTCTGTCCTGCAAATTTTGATAAGTTATAGAATTCAAAAATTTTAAAGCATTCTGAGCTATATTTAGAGGCTTCTTTTCCATGGTCTCATTTTCCAACTTCATCCTTTAAGTAGCTAGATTGACTAATGCACTCTGACCATCAATAAAATTTAAATAGTGTCTAAATTTGGTAATTTCCACAGATAATGTATCCCAAATTAAATGTTTAGCTCCTTGTAGAGAATATTTTCCTATTTTTTTTCCTTCAACTCATTAAACTTTTTCCTGTAACTCGATTTTATCATTTAATGTTTTATTCTTCTCTTCACTGGTTCTAGACAATTCTGATTTAATCTTCTCATTTTCTTGCTTTAATTCTTTGATTTCTACATCCTTCAAACTTACCTGTGATATTGGAACTAACAGATCATCTGCAGAGAATTCACTTAAGGGATTTTCAATGTTCACAAGAGATAAATCTGTGTCAACAGGAGTTTGACTCATCAGCTCTTCCATAATTTCTTTTTCATCATTCCGATCCTTTTTTAACTTTGAAATCTGGGTCATTAATTCATCTCTTTCCACTTCCCATCTGTTTTTTCCTCTTGTTTTTCAATTATTTTCCTTTGTAATCCATCATCTCTTGATAAAATTTATCCTTCTCTTCCTGCAATGTAAATAATTTTGGGGACTGAGCATGTTCAGTATTTGGGATTTTAAGATTTTTAGTTAATACCTGGATGGTATTGTCCTTTTCTTCTAAAATCTTTTTGGTTGCCTGTACATTTCCTGGTTCGCTTCCAAAGCTTATAACATCGCCTTGTAACTTCTTAATATGGATCATATTTGATTTATTCTCTACTTTCTCATGCTTCAATTGGACTTCCATTTTATCTACAAGGACCTGCAATTTGTTAACTTTCATAATAGCATGTAATAAATCGGAATAGATAACATATCCAGTCTGCTTATGGAGTTGTATCTTATCGAGAACACTAATTTGATCTAACTTTACTTCCATCTCAGATACTTTTTTATCATTAACCACAACAAACTTCAAGGTATTTCTCTCCACATCTCGTGTAAAAATCAATGATGTCTTTTGATTCATTAGACTTCTAACTCGAGGAATCAAATTTATGGCTTCCTCTGATGAATGCATTTGTTTTTCAGCATAACTTGACACTAAATCTACTCTAGACTTGAAACAGGAACTGGGATCTACACTACCTTCTCGTCCAAATGAATACTGATGTACATACATGAACTTCTTCAGGAACAAGACCATTTTCTTTGAATCCTTTGAAATTATTTCTTCTGAAACCTGATCATCCTAGGAGTATGTTTTGATCTTTTTATATGAAATGCTTTCGTCCACATCCATACTCTCAGTCTCAGCAATACTCCTCTTATTCAAAATACTAGGATTACTAGGTGTTTGACCTGTTGCAATCAACTCATTGCTCCTAGATTCATCAATTCCTGAACTTTCTTCAAAACAAGACAAATTGGCTATTTTATTTAAACCTTCGACAACTTGAAGATCGAATGGTTTATTTTTGTTCGACTATTTTCTCTGACAAATCACATGATGTGGATCATTATTGATTGTTTGCTCCTTATGTAAATCCATAACTTCTAATAACTTTTCTATAACCAACAGAGCACTTTTGTTTTTAAAAATAAATGGACCAACTTTAAGAGGAAACTTAACATTTGAAAACTTTTTGAATGCCCCGAAATGCTCTTATTCTACACACAATCTCTGCCTCATAAAATCAAGCGCAAATATTCTTGGAGTCAGGAAAATAGGTAGCTTGTTTGGTTCCCCAGTGAACCCATACACCCTCAAAATAGTAAAATCTTTATATAAGAACCGGTCTCCTATTCTGTTCTCTGAGGAAGACTACAGTTTCATTACTTCTAATGCCCTTGGTAATACATCATCAAACAACAACTTATACATCTTGGCCATGGTTGCATTTATAAACTCAAAAATATTGATTTGTTTTGGAAGATCTGGAGAGAAAATGGTGGACAAGAAAATGCAATTTCGACACATTTGAACACAACAGCATATTCAGCAAGTATGACTAATACTTAAAAAACCTGACTTTGGGAAATTCCACTAACTGGACATGGATAGTTTCAGCCAAATACTCATGTAGATTGAAACAATGGATTAAATGGGACTCGGGCTCAATTGAACTTATTCTCAATAAGAAACCTAAAATGACTTCGCTAATATGAATATCATCATCTAAACCTAGAATTTGGATGACTAAAGACATAACCATCTACACCTCTTTTTTGAAAATGTTAACATTATACGGCATAAAAAGTACTTATAATGATTGACCATCTTTAAGAATACTACATAGAAATTGGCATCTAACTTTGGTTTTACAACTTTTGTACATTTCGACTAAGACAGACTCATTCAAATACTCACAATTATCAAGAAAATTATCAGGTAAGTTCACTATTCCACAAATAGCTTTCGCATCGACTTTACAAAATTTTTTGGAGGTGGTATGACTCATGACAACTCTTTCGGAAGGGGAATAACTGTTTGTGTACCATTCAACCAATTCAGGAAATGGTAAGACTTACTCAATAGCAAAATAGTATGAAAAAGAACTGCAAATATTCAGAACATCATTTCCTTGCAAATTACATTGCCACAATGGATACTTTAATACTTATACATTTCCAACTGATAAAACAGGGTCATATACATTTCTTTCCCTATTAATAATAAATTCCTCTCTTTCATCCAAAACCCTACATAAAACTCCTAAACCCTGTTCCTTTTCCATAACAAACAATGGCAGCAACTCCTTGAACCAAGTTTAAGTGTTTTAAGGCTTACCTGTGATTGTAAACACATAGAAGTTGACTTGAAAAGATGGCGGACCGTCTCCTTCCTTTTGCCCACAGCACACAAATGAAATGTTTTTTTAAACCAAGTCAACTTTACCTTTATACTACGGTCCCTTTCTGGAGCCCTCATCAAGCGGTTTTTCCCAAACTACTTTTCTCCGTGGAATTCACTTCAAGTTGCCATGGTGGAACATGGTTTACATTCCACTACCACCTTTCTCTTTTAACCATCTCGTAACTCTATCCTCCTGAACCAATAATGACCATTGATGAGTTTTCACTTTTTGCTTAAGCCGTTGGATTGATATTGGATGTACAAATTCTGCTAGCCTTTTCCATTTTTTTCAAGTGCGCATATTTATTCAGCAGATTATTTCTCAGCCATGGATTTTGTTTGCTTTATTCCATAACCATTGATATTTAAGCTTTGGTAACCCAATATACCTCTCCACATAACTTATCTCCTGTGAATCTTTACCTGGTGGATCCATTTTAAACTGTATATTTCACCTCAACTTCTCTACACCCTCGGATTGCATGCCAAATTAAGCCTTATGTGCACTTTAATGATGTAATCATAGCTATTAGACTTTGCAAATTTAATATATCATTTTATCTTCCTCAACTGCTCAACATAGAGGTGTTAACAACTGGTTCCAACTGGAGATGATATGCTCCCTCTGAGGTATCAAAGAACTCATAGACCAGGTGCCTGTCTCTAATATTTGTATCCAAACTTCCAAAAAATTTACTTTTTATCTGCTATTTTATTTTTAAAATAAAGAAAAATGGCTTACCTCCTAAATCTTAGGGCCTTCACTCCGGGCTTAAAAAATATTCGGTTCACCATCTGTACTGCTTTCAAGAAAACAAATATTTACAAACTATGGTACAAATTTTACCTTCCACCATAGAATAGGTAATGCTTCAAAAATATTCCATTGACAGGGTTACTCTCTAAAGAAACCCCATTTGGATATTCCAAAAGAAATGTATTTTCCCCTCTGTGACCTGCAAGAACATAAGGACCTACCCACATTTGATCAAATTTTCCATTTTTATATTCTTTAGGAGCATCCCATTTTAACACCGGGTCATCAATTTGGAACGGTTCTTCATTCACCCTTCTATCAAAAGTATTTTTCATTTTTTCCTGGTGTGTTTGTACTTTATCATAGGCTTTATTCATTTTCTCTTCTAATTCAATGATTTGGTTTATCCTTCTCTGCATGTGGTTTGGCTCTTCCTGCTGCTCCTGAAAATATCTCATGCCTGGAACATCCAATGATGCTGGAAAAATAACTTTGGTCCCATATACCAATTGAAAATGAGACATTCCAATTGCTCTTTTAGTACTAATCCTATCAGCCCATAAAGAATACTTAAGTTTGGTGTGCCAAGATCTCTTGTTGTCCTCTAACAACTTCTTGATAATCCTTACCAGGATTTTATTGGAGGATTTAGCCAATCTATTACCCTGTGGATCATAAGCAGTTGAATGATTTAAGCTAATATGATATTTATGACAAAAATTAATCATCTTCTTGGATTTAAAAGCTGCCGCATTATCAGTCACTATTCTCCTGGGGCACCCAAACCTAGCCAATATGTTTTCTTCAAGAAGATCCATAATTATTGTCTCAGCTTCTCTCCTAGTAGGAATTGCTTCAATCCATTTTGTAAAACAATCTGTGCCTGGTAAAATGCATTTATGTTGTCCTTAAGAATTCGGGTTTATCTCTCCAATGAAATCCAAACCCCACTGCTGAAAAGGAGCTTATACTGTTATTGGATTAAGAGGAAGGGAATTACATTTCTTTTACTGTCAAATATCTGACATTGATGACATATGCTAGTTTCTTTATACACATCTGAAAACAATGTCGGCCAATAGAAACCTGCTCTGAAAATTTTGTTTGTCGTTACCTTCCAAGAATGATGTCCTCCACAGTCTCCTTTATGAAATTATTTGACTGTATGCTGGACTTCATTTTCTAAAAGGAAATTAAGTAACATGCCTCCAGGATCCTTCCAATAAAGATATTGATTTATAATACAAAACTTAGCAGCTTTCAATTTTACCGATCTTGCTCTGGTTTTTAGACAGTTTTACAATCTTGGGATTCTCTTTAGTACCAATATTTCTATCTTCAATAGCATTATCAGCCGGTTTTACTTTCGGATCTTTAGCAACATCATTCTGATCAAAACGTTTCTCTAAAGGAATCAAACCTATTGGAATAAAATTTCTTTTCAATTGAATGATATCTTTTCATCCTAAAGTTCCCTTCAATTTTTCAATACTGGTCTTTTCTTCGTCGTTTTCTTCAACCTCTTGGAAATTTTCACTGTCATCGTTTTCAGCATCAATATGAGTGTTTACAAATTCTCCTGATAGTTCCAAAAATATTTTTATTTGCATGTAATCTTCAAATACTTGCCAATGTTTAGAATTATCAGGTATAGATGGTCTATTTACAATATCTACCTGATACTCTTTTTGACCAGCACCTGGATTTTTGAATTTACCAGCAGCAACCGCCAAAGAATATACTATTGTATTCTCATATCTTTGAACCACCTTAATTGTATGTTCTGTAAAATAATTACCAAACATATCCCATACTTCATTTTTGTAAGCTCTCATCCAGGGACATCTAGTTTGATAACTGTCATTCACTTGGTTTATCACAAGCTTTGAATCTCCTAAAAATCTTATCCCTTGTGCTCCCAGATCCTTCAATGCATGCAACCCAAGTAACAGAGCTTCATAATCAGCCACATTATTCATGCATTCAAATGTTAACTTATATGACAGAGCTTTAAAATCCTTGATAGGAGAAATTATATATACACCAGCACCAGCGCCAACATTTGCCATAGATCCATCAAAATACATAGTCCATAAACCATCTCTTTTTTGTTTATTTTCCAAAGCATTTTGTTCTATCATTCCCTCTTCATTATTTTCAGATTTCATTTGCAGCATAGACTCCAAATCACATGAGACAGTATCATTAAAAAACATAGAAGAATCCAAATCAGTATCAACAGCATATATATGATGAATATCAGGTCTATGTTGACTGCTTGCTACAAAAGGAGTTCTTTTCTCACTATATAACGTCATACTCCCATGTTGGACAGGAATAGTGGCATATGACATGTCCATTTGTAAGCTACCCTTCAACTTTGAAGTCCAAGACCTTGATAACAACACCCCAAATTTTGGTGGAGTGTCTGCCACTACCACATCCATTAGTATTGTTTTAGTTGGAAATTTATTCAAAGTTACTACCATGTCTTTAATTAATCTAAGACACTTCACCCTCCTAGAATCAAATGAATACAAATATTTATAAGGTCTTGTCACTTCCAGTTCGAAACTTTCAACTACTCTTTTTGGCATTAGATTATGAGATGCACCTGAATCTAACATTGCATTATGTACCACCATATCACACACATTCAAACTCAAATAAAAAGGAGGAACTACTTCATCACCTATACTTTCAAATTTTGACCGAAATGAAATAGTAGGATTATCATCTGTCAACTTTAAAATGTCTGATTGAAATTGTGCTTGACCTTTAACCATATTTGTTATTGTATCTCTGTACTAATTATTTCTTAACAATTCATTAAAAGGAATAGATATTTTTATCTTGGAAAGTTCATTCTGCAAATTAAAAGTAGAATTAACTTTCTCTACATCTACCGGTGCTACTTGTTTCAATCCTTTTGTTTTCTGTACTTCATTTTCAACTTCTTTATTTACAACAGTCTCTTTTTGTATTTCCTTTCCTTTTTTCTGTATTTAATGAAATTGTGGAAGGATGGTTTGGACTTAGCCTCCCTTTATTTTTAACGAATTCTCTGTTTCTCAATATGATCTTCCTCTGTACATTGTCCGTAGCATGCAAATAACCCCTCTGATACTGCTTTGATTCCCTTTTAAATTCTTCATCTCCATCTTCTTGTGCAAACATGTGATTTTCTTCTTCAGTAAGATATATATCTAAATATAATTCCCCCAAAAGATGAATTTCATTCTTAGTAGGATCTTCTTCATCTGCAACATAATTCTCAGGGAAAGGTGGTCAAATCTGCTGTTCTTCTTGATTCCTTAGGTTTCTCATATCTCTTTGCCTGTTTTGTGGAGGCATAAGAGAATTTGGCGTTCTAAAATTTGGATTTCTGATTTGAGGATTAGATTGTTCTCTATTGAATGATCTATTGTCCACAGTCAATCTATCCATTAAATTCTCCATTGTCTTCAACATCATTTCAAATTTAATATCAGTTGCAGAAGAAGAAGTAGAAGGCATATTTTCTTCTCTTGTTTTCCTCCTGTCAATGTCTCTTTGTTTCATATTTCCACTCGCCATCATATTTGCTTTGAATTCTAAATCATCTATGAACATAGCAGCAAGACTTGCTGATTTTCTCTCCCTTAATGAAAAAGCAAAGTCATTATCAAAAGCCTCAGCATAATGAAGTTTAGCAACCGCCGCAGAAGGTTTTATATCTTCTGGAATGGAATTATGAACCCTCATAAATCTGCTTGAAAATTCACGAATATATTCAAAACCTCATTTCTTGAGACTATTGTATTGGGACAAAAGATACAAAGGGCTTTGTTTGTCATCCCATCTTTCTAGAAATGCATTTTGGAAAGCTTGAAAAGTTAATATAGATGCAGCTGGAAAATCTTTGAACCATTTCTTCTCCTCCCTTGATAAACTTTGAGAAAACAACCGCATTTTAACATCCATATAATCGACTTCCTCCAAGTCAACAAAATATTCAAATTTAGCTACATGCTGCTTGGCTATTATGCCTCCTTCTCCATCAAATAAAGAAATTCTCTAAGAATAATTTTGAGGCAGATCATGCAATACAGCAGGTAAACGTAAAGGAACAAATCTGGCCGCCATTGGTCTAGGTGGAATTGGAGGAACTAAGGGATTTTGAATATTTTGAACAAAAGATTCTTCTTCAACTTTTGCATACTGTTGTAAATCTCTCCAAAGGGAATCAAGTAAATAAGATTCTAATCTATGAGGGTTGAACTCAACGTTTTCAAGGTCAGACTCAGATTTAGATTTCAACAACCTCTTTCCAATATCAATTTCGCACTTTTGATCAAATATGCTATGAAAATTTTGAGAAGGTGATGCACCAAATAGAGAAATATCTAATTTTTCTTTGTCTTTTTTCTTAAATAATTTTTTGGGATCCTCCAAAATTCGTAAAACTTCAGTATCAGAATTATCTCGTGTATGTATTTTCGAAGCCAGGATGTCTTTTGAAATCTTGCAATAATTTTAGAACTATAATCGCAAGGGAAAATATACAACCTTATTTACTGACAAAAATTCCAGTTTGTCCACAGAAATATTTTCTTAATCTTTATAAACGTTGTCATTCCTCCCAAGGCTGATTTGCACTTTTGGTCCCTGGCAACGGTGCCAATTTCTTAGCACTCAAAATATACCAAAGGTTGTAGAAGGTAATCTCCAAATAACAACAAAAACCACTTCAGAAAGAAGCTGGCTTTTCTTTTTAGAGAGGGATCTCTCACATATAAATTTAACAAGGCTAGATATATGAAATCAGTATTTTAAATCAAGTAGATGGTTGAAACAACACATATACCATTGGGAAATGGAGTCAAATAGATAAATATAATACGAATCTTTCATACATGGGATTTCAACAAAGGAAAGATAACCATTCAGTCACAGTCATTCATTGATTTTCAGGTGAATAAGAAAGAAACATGAACAATCCATCAATATAGAGCATCACAGGATGAATTCCATATCAAATTTAGTAGAAATACTAGTGAAATATCTGAGACAATAGCCAGAGCATAACAAGTATGAATTCTGAAACTATTCAACACTATGTTTCAAATACGAAGAAAACAAAATGGAAAGTAAACACTAAGAAGACAATCACATGGAAAGAAGGAACAGACTGTAACGTAAACAACACGAAAATCTCTGAAGATATACCAGCATTACGGATTTGTTATTCCATTCAAAAATCACAAGTTCTCAAAAGTATCAATCTAAAACATATGGGTTCCAACCCCCAATACATCAAATATATTCAAATATATACAAAAGATAACTTCTTCCCAAGAAGATCAATAATCGAATAATCAGTTAATCAAAGTTTTTTGTAACTATATTCCTAACAACTAGGAATAAAAATACATGCTTAGATTCGAACAACATATCATTTGATTATAATCAACTTAGTGACTGCATGATATTTCAAGGATGAAGTATATACTTGGTCTTCCCTAATCTTTCCATGATCCTCCATTGTTCTGCATTTGGTGTATCATATTCTACCATTTCTCTAATAGATACCTCCAGATCCACATAGGCTTCATAAGACACTGTGGGTAATCCTCTTCTAATGATTAAAAACTTTTGCAATACTTCAAAATCCTTTGTCAATTTTTCTACAATGATTTTTCCAGTCAGTCCTTTAACTAGATCTTCAAACCTAGAATGGTCCATGAAATTTTGTACCAACGGGCTATGATAATGTTCTTGAGAAAATAATCTTCCTTCATCGTCCCAGAAAGAAGGGAGGCCGTCTTCAAATAACTCCTTAAAAGTAAGCCTGAAATCTTTTATCTGTGAATACATTGTATTTGCTTTATCTTGTAGCACCTTCATAAGCTGATGTTTATTAATAAATTTCTTTGCCCATAGTACAATAGCTACTCCGTCCTTAATTCCGATCTCCTACAACTTTTGATAAGTTAGAGAATTCAAAAAATTTAAAGCATTCTGAGCTGTATTTAGAGGATTCTTTTCCATGGTCTCCTTTGCTAACTTCATCCTTTGAGTAGCTAGATTTATTAATGCACTTTGATCATCAATAAAATTTAAATAGTGTCTAAATTTGGTAATTTCCATAGATAATGTATCCCGAATTAAATGTTTAGCTCCTTGTAGAGGAGATTTTCCTATATTTATTTCCGTCAACTCATTAAATTTTTTCTGTAACTGGCTTTTATCATTTAATGTTTTATTCTTCTCTTCAGTGGTTCTATCCAATTCTGATTTAATCTTCTCATTTTATTCCTTTAATTCTTTGATTTCTTCATCCTTCAAACTTACCTATGACATTGGAACTAATAGATCATCTGCAGAGAATTCACTTAAGGGATTTTCAATGTTCACAAGAGATAAATATGTGTTAACAGGAGTTTGACTCATCAGCTCTTCCATAATTTCTTTTTCATCATTCTGATCCTTTTTTAACTTTGAAATCCGGGTCATTAATTCATCTCTTTCCACTTCCCATCTATTTTTCTCCTCTTGTAGTTTCAATGCTTTTCCTTTGTAATCCATCATCTCTTGATAAAATTTATCTTTTTCTTCCTACAATGTAAATAATTCTGGGGACTGAGCATGTTCAGTATTTGGGATTTTAAGCTTCTTTTTTAATACCTGGATGGTATTGTCCTTTTCTTCTAAAAGATTTTTGGTTTCCTGTACATTTCCTGGTTCGATTCCTAATCTTATAACATCCCCCTGTAACTTATTAATATAGATCAGATTACCTTTATTCTCTACTTTCTCATGCTTCAATTGGACTTCCATTTTATCTACAAGGACCTACAATTTGTTAACTTTCATAATAGCATGTAATAAATCGGAATATATAACATCTCCAGTCTGCTTATGGAGCTGTATCTTATCAGGAACACTAATTTTATCTAACTTCACTTCCATCTTAGATACTTTTTTATCATTAACCACAACAAACTTCGAGGTATTTCTCTCCACATCTCGTGTAGAAATCAACGATGTCTTTTGATTCATTAGACTTCTAACTCGAGGAATCAAATTTCTGGCTTCCTATGATGACTACATTTGTTTTTCAGCATAAATTATCACTAAATATGCTCTAGACTTGAAACAGGAACTGGGCTCTGCACTACCTTCTCCTCCAAAGGAATACTGATGTACATGCATGGACTTCTTTAGGAACAAGACCATTTTCTTTGAATCCTCTAAAATTATTTCTTCTGAAACCTGATCATCCTGGGAGTATGTTTTGATCTTTTTATATGAAATTATTTTGTCCACATCCATACTCTCAATCTCAGCAATACTCCTCTTATTCAAAATACTAGGATTATCAAGTGTTTGAACCGCTGCAATCAACTCATTGCTCCTACCTTCATAAATTCCTAAACTTTCTTTAAAACAAGACAAATTGGCTATTTGATCTAAACCTTCGACAACTTGATGATCGAATATTTTATTTTTGATTGACTATTTTCTCTGAGAAATTATATGATGTGGATCATAATTGATTCTTTGATCCTTATGGAAATCCATAACTTCTAATAACTTTTCTATAACCAACAGGACACTTTTGTTTTTGAAAATAAATGGACCAACTTTAAGAGGAAACTTAACATTTGAAGACTTTTTGAATGCCCCAAAATGCTCTTCTTCTTCACACAATCTCTGCCTCATAAACTCAAGCGCAAATATTCTTGGATTCAGAAAAACAGGTAGCTTGTATGGTTCCCCAGTGAACCCATATGTCATAACCCCAAATTTTCCGAAAAATTTAATTTTTTTTAAAATAGCATATATTCTTAATAAATGCAGCCATTAACTGTTTGATTAGTTTTATGTTACTAAAATTATAACTGAATGATATTTTGATTATACTTATCTTTAATGAATAGTTTCTTTTCAGTTACTGATTTGTTTTCTGTTTGCGACCACAAGGTGTGATTGTCATGAAAGACTGGGCTTACTTAGCTTTCGAGCTAATGCAGCAGTTTTCCTTCTCTTACAGATATATAGGTAAGATGTTCGGGTCGCTGCTAACAAATATCTAAAGTATTCAATAATGATTCGCTATACAAATTTATTCCGTAAAAGTATAAACATGCTAGTCAGATTTACTAGGCTTCTAAAGGTAAAACTTGAACTATGATTTCTTTTAAGATCTTACTGATAGAGAGTTGAATTCTACTAGTAAAGATGACATCTATTTCTCCGTCAAGAAAACAGGATTTAACATTTTTACGGAGTACGCACCTTTGGATGTTTATACTGAATGCAAGTGTAAAATGCAATAGATATTTCTTTACTAGCAGCAAGCATGGTAGGATTACAACATCATAGATCCAATTTTACTTATTCATAATTAATGCATCATGCCAAGATTGAATTTGTAACTGTAACTATAAAAGGATAAGGAGTTTTAGTATCAAACCTATACTTTTCTTATTTCAAGCATTTACAAGGTTTATTACTTGATACTAGTCTTCCTTATTACTTTAAGGATCTGCATTGTTTTGGAATACTACTTCTATTCCATGGTCAATATTTGGATGAAAACAAAACCTTTAAATCATTCCTAGATTTATTATACTCAACACTGCTTTATGAGTTTCATGGCTATACTATCAAACAAAGAAGGCTAACTTACCCAAGCTACCTATCATATAAAGACTCTTATAATATCTTCTATAACCCTTGGACTTGAATTTGATAAAAGTCTAATTGTCACAACAAAAATGGTTCTATGAATAATAGTAGGATTGTTATTTTACAAACAAAGAAAGTTCATAAGGTTAAGAGTAAAACCAACATCATGTTCAATTGATCACTTCATATGAATTATTACAATTCAAAAAACTTAAATTATTATTATTCCCTTCACTTCATTTGTGAACTAGGGCAATAGATAATATAGAAAACAGGTTTATAGATAAACTACACCATGGTAACTAGTATTACTTCTTTTACTCTTACATCTCATTATAAACAAAAACATCTTTCCATACCTAAATATATGAGACCAACGATGAACCAATCCTATATTATAATGTTTTATAAACATTGTTCTAATGTTTATGTGGTTGATTTTATAACGCAGGTGATAGCTTTGGTATGATGAACCTTATGGAATCCCCACGATACGATTTGGGTTGTGGAAAGAAATCATTGGTAATATTTGTGGTGGAACTATAGAGTTCCTACCCACTGCATGTAAATTATCAAAAGGCTTATGTGGAATCTTCCCAGCCATGTACTGTCGTTTAAAAAGGTTTGACTCAACCCTAGTCATCATTTCTCCACTGCCTGCGGGCCTCCGATTGCTCTGCAAAACCTCCTGGTCCATATCCTTGTTTGCACTGTCTGCTAGAAAATTCTTATGCTGGTTTAGCTCCTCGTGGCTCATTTTCTACCTTGTGAGGAAGATACTGTGTTGAATAACTTGTTGTGAGATGTTTGGGCAACGTCGATTCTCTTAGGGTTTTCTCCATTAGCATCCCTCGCTCGAGTTCTTTACTGGCCGTCGCCTTACTTAGTGCTTCCATTCATCCTCCACCTTGATAGGTTACCAAACACTTCAGCGAGCTCTTTCTCTTCGATGGTAAATGAAGGGTTTACCCTTCCTCCTCCTAGTGGTTGTCTTGTTGTTCTTCAGCGGCCGCATTTCTGTTAAAATTTAAGGTATGTTACAGGGTTTTCAATTAGTTTCTTTTCGCAGCATTAGCTCAACCATCAATATTTAGTAAGGTTTTTAATATCAAGTTTGTCCTCCATTGTAGGGTTTGACCTCTTCTCTTGGCGTGGAAGGCACAGGACTTCAGCATCTGGCTTCTCCCGGTAAGCCTGGTTTTACCCATGGCATTCTCCTCCTTGCTGGTCCTCTAGGGCAGTCATGGCTTTGACTTCGTGGTTACCTTGGTTCAGTTTGGTGAACCTGAACGTTGTTTAAGCGAGTTTCACTCTTTGTTTAGCATGGGTGCTTGGCTGAAGCCAAGACTGTGGGTTGTGGGTCTTCATTTGATTACTGTATAAGCATGCATATATATATTAATATTGTACAGGCTGTAAGTTTTATTTTTTAAATCGAGTTGGTAGCCGTGAGTTACAAAGGAGATAGAACTCCATCTTTGCATGAATCTCAATACATACTTGTTAGTTTTGACAGGGTTTACCCTGAACTTGAATCTATAAGCTTTCCATACAATTTTATTGAATTAATACTCTGTTAATGTACAGTTTTTGGAACAATACAATGTATATACTCGGATTTTTAAGCCTATCTGTGTTCAATACCTCCGATTTCTATATATTTAATACATATCTAAATTACTCTTTGTGAATGACTTATGGTATTAGCTGGTAGGGTTTTTATTTTTATTTTTCTGTATATTAATAATATAACAGGTTAATTATTTACTCAAAACAATTGTATAGCTTGTTATAATAGTTATACTTTGTAAATTATAAAATATGAATGTTTAATGGCATTCTCAAAGTCATTAACATTGTACCTTGGGTACAGGTTTTTACATAAATTTTCTGTTTATTATTAATAGGTTAAACATTACTGTAATACCTAAATCATATTATTTTTATACAGTAAATAATAATGCAACAATTATTACTTATTGTATTAATTAAATTACTCTACCTGGAAATGCTTATTACCTTAACTGCTAGCTCTGTTTAGGTTCTTTTATAGGTATAAATGGAAATAATAATTCTTCTCTGTGTATAAAATAACTTGTTGATTAAGAATTCTCAATACTTACTGTTAATTATACTATGCTTCTGCGATCATGATGGTTTCCAGTTATGTTATAATAGATTTAGTTAAGCTCGAAGGTCGAGCATTCTGCCATTCTGGCATTTATTTTTTGTACAAAACACATTCGTTTTGTTTACTGTTAAAAAGTATTATTGTTAGGGTTTCTATACCTGGTTTATAATTTGACTTTCTTATTAATAAGAATTTGTAATTATTGATGTATAATTTATACCCTTTTAATAATATAGGGTTTTTATATCTTTCTTTTTACAATAATTCTAAATACTATCAGTATACTTGTAGCTCAGACAGTATAAATAGTTCTGGGATATACTTATAGTAGTAAGAATACTACTTATGTTAATAGAATAATGTTCTTATATTGCATAAATAAAGTACCTTATTACTAATATAATACCTATATTATCTCTCTGTGATTACTATAGCCTCTATTTTAATATCCTTAGTTTATTTTTATAAGTATATCAAAAATAGTATTTTGTTAATTAATTCTTGTGTAATTTATGCTATACTATCTATGCTCTTTTGTAATTAATTTTCTTCTTAGTTATGATATTTATTTATATATATCCAGAATTTAATTAACTCTATCCAGAGTTTATCTTATAAGTACAAATATTAACCTTTGTTCATATTCTAAATAAAAATATTAACAGCTCTGGAAACTTGTTCGAGCTCAGTCCCAATAAAAAGAAGGAAAATAATGAAATGAATACATCACAAAACATTCATAAAATCTAGACCAGATTAATTTGACAGTAGTAGCTAATCATTATATAACTACTCCTATTTATTCTTTACAATATAAAATTACTGAAAGAAAAATACAGTACAGGAATTAATTTTTAACTAAGAACTCATACAATTGTCAATGAAATATCTTTTCTGAAAATAGATAAATAAATTGCTACTCTGCAATCTCATCATGCTATTCTTATTTAAATTTACCCCTGTGTTGGAGTACGGTCTGGTAAAACCCAGATGTGGAAAAACACAGTGGGTCTTTGTCTTTCATCAAATATTCCATTACTAATAAAATGAAACACTCTCATCATTAAACCATTTAATTAACTACTAACAAAACATCCAACCATTCACAGTTACTAAAACAAAAATAGTTAAGTGACAGAACCTACTTAAGCTTTGGACAACAACAACAATGGGAGGCCGTTCCTCCCTACCAACTCCTGGAGAGCACTCAAACAGTGACTCCTCAGGACCCTTGAGCTTGCTCTGGTCTCCCTGGATGGAACTAGGTGCAGCAATAGTCAAATACCAGTCTTCAAAACTCAGTATCAAATATGAACTTATCAGTAAGTTCTCCCAGCTAACAAGCTGTAATAAACCAAGTTACTGCAACATTGCTCTCAAACAACTTCCTTATTGTTTTTCCCTTTCTTCCCCAATGAAATTCCTAAATATCATTCACTTGAATGAATCCTCTCTGGAAAATATCTGAGCAGCCTCAGCTCTATTCATTGGGTACTTTTAAAAGATTGCCTAGGTCATTTTTGGGTTAGTTGTCATTTAATGATCCATCTGCTCTGATCCCACTTTCTTAGGGTGTCATGACCCCAAATATAGGGAAGTTGCCACCTGCAACTTAGGAAGTGTTTGAGGATGCTATTACTTGTCTTTTGCCTTCCATCTAGTTCCATCCACCAGTTTGACCAGTAACCTCTTTTTAACATCTCTCCCATGCTGTTGTCTCCATAATTTATTTATTAAAAATAAAATATTCTAAATTACATTCCACTTCTGTTGACTCTGTTGAGTCATCAGTTCCTACTTAGCATTAAATTTAACATAATGTCTCAGGAATATAATTAAAACAATTAACATTATTTTACAAAATTGGGGTATGTGACATACACACCCCCTTAAAATGTAACATCATCCTCGATGTTACTTATTTTTCATCCTCTGCAACCTCCTAGAACAGATTCGGGTATGTCTCCCGCATCTTACTTTCCAATTCCCAAGTAGCCTCTTCAGGACTAAGGTGCTTCCATTGCACCTTCACTTGCCCAATGGTACAGTTCTGCAGAGTAATTTCCCTCCTCCCGAGGATACAGTCCGGTTCCACCAGAATTTCTCCTTCTGGTTCCACCTGTACAACATTCCAATTAATCACATGAGTAGTATCATGAACATACTTTTTCAAAACAGAAATATGAAAAACATTATGCACTTTCATGTTAGGGGGTAACGCTAGCTGATATGCAACTTGACTAATTCTGGATAAAATTTCAAACGGACCACAGTAACGTGGTGCTAGTTTTGCACAAATCCCCAGTCTTAGGGATATTTTCTTTGGTCTTACCTTTATAAACTCGTGCTCACCCACCTGGAACTCTTTGGGAGTTCTTTTCAAATCTGCTTGGATCTTTTGCCTATCCTGTGCTACCTTCAAATTTTCCTGCACTTGTTTCACAATCTGTTCCATTTCCTTCAATAATTTAGGTTCTAACACCAATCTATCTATTGGATTATTCCAGGAGATAGGAGTGTTGCATTTACGCCCATACAAAATTTCAAATGGACTAAACTTAGCTGATGAGTGATAGTTATTATTATATGCAAACTCTTCTAAATGCAAGTAGTCCTCCCACTTACCTGGCTGATCCTTAACATACATTCTTAACAGATCTGCCAGCACCTGATTCACTCTTTCAGTCTGTCCGTCTATCTAAGGATGGAAAGATGTGCTAAAATTCAGTGTTGTGTTTAATCCCTTAAACAAGGACCTCCAAAAATTCCCTATGAATTTAGGATCCCTGTCTAAAATGATAACCTTAGGTACTCCATGTAACCTAAAAATTTTCTTTAGAAATATATCAACTATATTGGCAGCCTTGTAGGTAGTCTTGACAGGAATGAAATGTGCTGCTTTACTTAACTTGTCAACCAACACCATAATTGAACCATTCTGATTCTGATTTCTGGGCAATCCAGTAATAAAATCCAAGCTGATTACTTCCCATTTCCAACTAGGAATAGGTAAAGGTTGCAGTAAACCAGCTGGATGTTGATTTTCAGTTTTAACTTGTTGACAATCCAAACATCTAGCTATGTATTCAGCTACTTCAGATTTCATATTAGGCCAGAAATATTCTTTCCTTAACATGGTTACAGTCTTTTGGTAACCTGGATGTCCTGAGTAAGGTGTTTTATGAACTTCATCCAAAATCAACAACTTAACCTTAGACACATTAGGCACATACAGTTTGTCTTTAAACAATAAAAATCCATCTTTATTTAGACTATAACCTTTTATTAGGCTTTCTGTAGGTTCTTCTTTAGCTGTAACTTGTAATTTTTGATAAATTTCATCCAATTTTACCCCTTCAGTAAGCTGTTCATTTAAATCAGTAGCATAAGTGCTGATTGCTGCTGTAAAATTTAGCTTTGCATTTCTGCTTAAAGCATCAGCCACATTATTTTATTTTCCTTTTATGTGTTGAATTTCGAAATCATATTCACTCAAGAAGGCCAACCACCTTGCTTGTCTTGCATTTAAGTTGGGCTGATCTAAAAGGTATTTCAGACCTTTATTGTCAGTCATTAAAATAAACTTTCTGCCTATTAAGTGGTGTCGCCACATTTTTAAAGCATGTATAACAGCTGCAAGTTCTAAATAATAAGTTGCATAATTCTTTTCGTGGATCTTTAACTTCCTGGACTCATAGGCAATGACATGCCCGTCTTGAGTCAGCACACCACCTAACCATCATTACAAACATCGGTGCATACCACAAAATCCTTATTAGGATCTGCTATTCTTAGAATAGGCGCAGTTGTTAATAAGGTTTTTAATTTCTTAAAACTTCTTCATATTTTAAGTTCCAATCAAATTTCTTGCCTTTATTTTGCAAGGAAGTGATTGGATTAGCTATTTTTGAAAAGCCTTCAATGAATCTCTGGTAATTCCCATGAATGACCTAACATATGTTACGTCTTTTGGAACCAGCCAATCTTCGATTACCCGAATCTTTTCAGGATCAACTGAAATCCCTTCCTTAGTCACTACGTGACCTAAGTACTGGATTTCATCCTTAAAGAAATCACACTTGCTGAACTTTGCAAAAATTTGTTGCTCTCGCAGCTCTTGTAAAACTATTCGTAAGTGTTCCTTATGTTCCGCTTCATGTTTAGAATAAATTAAGATGTCATCGATAAACACAACGACAAATTTATCTAAGTATTTATGCATTATATTATTCATTAGGCACATAAAGACAACTGGGGTGTTGGTAAGCCCAAATGGCATTATGACAAATTCGTAATGTCCATACCTTGTTCTAAAGGCTGTCTTGAAGATGTCCTCGTCTTTAATTCTTACCTGATGATATCCTGATCTCAGGTCTATCTTTGAGAACATTGTAGCTCCACATAGCTGATCAAACAGATCATCTATGCGGGGAAACGTATATCTATTTTTAATTGTCATCTTATTTAGTTGACGGTAATCTATGCATAGTCGCATAGTTCCGTCTTTCTTTTTGACAAAGATGATCGGTGCTCCCCAAGGGGACACACTAGGTCGAATGTACTTCTTATCTATTAATTCTTTTAACTGTGATTTTATCTCATTAAGTTCTAAAATATTCATACGATACAGATCTTTCAAGCTAGGTACAGCACTTGGTACCAGCTCAATAGTGAAATCCAGTTCCCTCCTGGGAGGTAATCCTAGAATTTCCTCTGGAAAAACATCAGTAAACTCGTTTAAGACAGGAATATCCTCTATTTTTAACTTATCTTTTTCAGATTTACTTGCCTCATCTGTAATAGTTACAGCATAGGCTTTTCACCCTTTTCTAACTGCTCTTTTAAGTTGTAAGGCAGAAATCTGCATGATTACAGTTTTCCTAGGAATACCCTTAACTGTTACTGGTTGTTCATTATTATTTACGCATGTAAAGTTTTTATCAAAATAGTTTAAAACTACTTTGTGCTGCTCTAACCAATCCATACCAATCGGTAAATCATACGAGCCAAGTGGCAAAACATTAAGCTTAACTGTAGTTTTAAAATCATTCATAACTAAAGCACATTCTTTCACATAACAGGTTACTTTCCTTTTTTCCCCAGTGGCTAATTGAACTAACCAGGAACTATCAAACTTTTCAACAGTCAATTTACACTTTTCCACTACCTGAGGTGAAATGTACCTAAGACTAGCCCCTGGATCAATTAAAATGGTTACAGGGGTTTGGTTAACCATACCTTCTACTTCCACCATGGAAGTCTGATAATCAGCTTGGCGGTTCTCCAATGCTGCATTTATTCTGGGCATAGTCCTTTCAAGTTCTCCAACAGTCATTTCATCCTGCATAGTGTCAATATTGTTGTTTGACTTTTTTCGATTTGGGCAGACCGAGGCATAGTGCGGGCCATTACATTCCCAT
>LPNX011181694.1:459614-527186 GCA_001517045.1 Pseudotsuga menziesii | reverse complement strand
TGAAATTCCCATGATTGTTGGCAGCTTCCTTGCCTTTAAAGTTGCTGGAATTATTAGAATTATTAGAAGCACCATTTCTATTTCCCTGGAAGTTCTTATCGTTAGAATGATTTCTATTCTTATTATTCTTGAAATTCTTCTGGGGTATAAATTATTTCTTTTTAAACTCAGGCTGATTACTGTTCTTTTTAGCCTTCCAATTGGTTATACCTTCTTTCTTCTTGTTTTGTTCAAAACAAAAATTAGCCTTCCGCATGGCTTCTTCCAGAGTCTTCGGGTTATCATACTCGATTCTGTCCTTGATATGATATGGCAGACAGCTGAGAAACCACTGCACTTTAGGTTTCTCATCGACAAAATAAGGTACATACCTCAACAAGATTAAGAATTTACTGTTTAAATCCTTCATAGTCATGGATCCTAACTTTAACTCGTACAATTCTTTAGCTCTTTCTTCATAATATTGTTCGGACAGAAATTTCTTCTTGAAGTACCTTTTAAAGGTACTCCAATTAATTTCTCTTTCCTTGATCCCCTTGGCTCTTTTCAGATCTTTCCAGCATATGTATGCTTTTCCAGTGAGATTATAGATGGCCATTCTTGCCTTCAGCTGATTTGAATAGTTGTATATTTGAAAATACTTCCTCATCCCAGATAACCAGGACTCTGCTTCTTCCCCTTTTTCGGTCTCTCTGTTAAAAGTTGGGGGCTTTATTTTTTTTAAATCTGTTGTAATCTCACAGATCACATAAGGTTACCAATAATACATACTAAACATACATAACTATAAATCAGAGACAAGAGACAAGAACAGATAGGAAAATAGATTATATTATTGCAATGAGTTCATACAAGGCAGAGAACTGAACTGAGTTCTCATTTGGCTCAACAGCCTAATATATACAATGTACATACAGTTACAAAATAACTACCTATCGGTTTTGTGAACCGACATGACTTTTAGTTAACCGACTAATCTTCTAGTTTAGTCGGCCGACCGACTTAGTCGGCCCATCGACTTAGTCGGATGATCGACTAAGTCGGTCTTCATTCAAGTCAACTTCGTCGACTTGATCCTTCTACATCTCCCCCACTAACAAAACATTTCTTTGTCCCGAAGAAACAGGGAGGTACAAAATTGCTATTGCTGTGGACTGTGCAGACGGATGGTTGGTCTTTTCTGGATGCAGACTTCGACAATGGCCGGAGCTATGATGGCAAGGTGATTTTGAAAGTCCGTCCAACTCTGCAAAGCTTTCTGGATGTTGATCATCAATGTCGTTAAACTTGACAGTACCGACATCTTTTCTGAAATGGGAATTTCTGCGATTTTCTCCATGTTGGGGCCTAATGACTGGTTCTGCTCTTCTGCAACGTCGATGAGTCATTTCATCTGGGGGCAGATGATAGCGACCTTTTCTAGTTTTGGCAGAGCCTATTGCACCCATTGGTGTGCCTCCCGTTCTAGCTTCTGCAGCTTGCTGTTCTCTAGCACTATCTGATCTTCTATCGTCTGTCTGAGTGTTGCTTCTATCATTTTCCTGCTCTCCAAGGCCTGAATTTCTTGACGAGTCTGTCATGTCTGCTGGTAGACCTGCCCATAGTGATTAGGCCAGTCACGTAACACGTCTTCTGTGACGACATACTCCTCCATGTGGTCCTAGAGCACCTTGTAGGCCTCTGAGAAGGCAGTGTACTATGCTAGGAGCAGTCGAGCAGTCTCCTCCTTTTGTTCTTCCTTAGTCTCTTGCATCCGGGCCTGGACGATCGATACCATAGTTTCGAAGAGCCGGTATGCTCTTTCAAGTGGTCGATCCATGTCGACTTCAACAGGGCCTGGTATTATGGTCTGTGCTAGAGCTCTGCATTTGCCGAGAAACTTGACTTCTTCTGCATTTTTGGCTGTAAGCTCTTTACTTTTCTGAACCGTCCTTATCTTTACTTCTTTTGCCACGGTTTTGAGGAGTTGGCCGACCTCTGTGTCAGTCAAGGAACTTGCATCCCTTAAGCTGATCTGGAGGTTGGGAGTTTTGGTCTGATGTGCTTTCTTCTTCTTGTGTTTGTTGGCCTTCGGCTCCTGGGTGCCTTCGACAGTTGAGGTTGGGTCTGTGGTCGGGGGAATGGAAGTCGATGGATTTTCTGGTTGGGGGGTTGGTATGACTACGTTCGGCTATGAAGTTGTATGGGGTTGTGATAGGTCTGGTTGTGAATCTGGTGGTGGTGGGGGGGGGTGGTGATGGTGGTGGTGGAGGCGATGGGGTCGGAGAAGGAACTGGGGTGGATGGGTTGGCTGGAGTGTGTTGTAGGATTCTGTCGGAAGAGATACCTGCTTCCGAAGGTGTAGTGGGTAGGTCATCCTGGGCGTCAGGGTTGATTGGCTCCATGACAGACTGTGATGCTCCAATTACGTCACCTTGTTGGTTTCGGGTGAACGTCATCGTAATGTTTGCATAGGTATTTTTGCTTGCATAGAGAGGAGCTATTGTTTGTATTTTGTGGGACGACTGAAATAGTGCAGGCAGCGTCGTGAAGAAATATTTAAGCTCAGCGTCTAGGTCGACCTTGGCTTGGACTGTCTCCAGGATTGCTCTTTGATATACATTGTGGGGACTGATCGACTGTTGTACTGATGCTTGCTCCTCAACTATGGGTGTCGGGGATGGGGGTGGATGTGTCGACACAAGGTCGACAACGTTTTTAGGCGTCGGTCTCGTTTTTTCTTTCTTTGGCTGACCCTCCGGAGCTCCTGCATCCAGATACCATTGAAACTAAGTTTCAACTGATACTTTATTTGCAGCGGTGTCCTCGACAATGTCGAAAGTTGCTGGAGCTGAAGGGGTTGTTTGTTGCTGTGGTTGTATTGTTTTTGGAATTTTTAGCTTTTTATGGGTTTTGATTGACGGTTAAGGTCATTATTTGATATTTTTTTTTATTTTTTTTATTTTTTATTTTTTCCAGTTTCTGTAACGTTTGAGTCAGGCTCCATTAACGAGCTTCCAAAATACTAGGCCCTGTAATGTCTTTAGTCGGACCGAGCCATTAGGGTGTATTTCTTCGACAATGTAAGGTCC
Source organism: Pseudotsuga menziesii (assembly GCA_001517045.1). Taxonomy (NCBI): domain Eukaryota; kingdom Viridiplantae; phylum Streptophyta; class Pinopsida; order Pinales; family Pinaceae; genus Pseudotsuga; species Pseudotsuga menziesii. The sequence goes on along the minus strand of LPNX011181694.1, from coordinate 524,115 downwards.
CATCCATTCTGTATGTAGTTTCTTGGGTTTTCCTTTGACTCGACTGTTATAAAGTAAAGCAAGGTCGTCGACCGACATGTTTTTGATTTTGATGTTACGGTCATGCCATGATTTCTGTTGTTTTTTGTGAATTTCCTGGTGTTGGATAGCCATGAGTCTATGTTCTTCTAGTTTACTGAGTTGGAATAGTCGATCCTTTATTTCTTGTTCGACATCGACATGTAGTAGTTTTGCAATAATAGGTGTCTGCTGTCAAAAATGTAGGGGGACAACTGCTTCTTGCCCATAGACTAGTCGAAAAGGGGTTTGATCGGTCAACCGTTTATATGCTATCCTATATGCCTAGAGAACCACAGGGATTTTCTCATCCCAGTCGTCTTTGTCAGTACTACATATTTTGGTTAACCCTTTTGTCAATGTTTTGTTGAAAGCTTCAATCGCGCCGTTCGACTGAGGGTGATATGCGGTGCTTCGTCGCACGGGGGATTCACTTATTGAGCAATATCCTAGCACGTTAGTTCATATTGTGGTTTTTAAATTTCTTAAAAATAAGGAAAATATATTGCATGTATTGGGGGGATGAGGGGTTTAGGGACGAGGGTTAGGGGGGTTTATAAGGATTAGGGTATAAAAATGGGTGGTGGGGAGGTTTCAAGTATTGGGAGGGGGTTTCAAGAAAAGGATTTTGGACCAATATCTACATAAATTAAGGGTATTTTTTAATATTCCATGATTTCATGTGCTATGTGAGAGGTTCACTGAGTGAATCCCCCGTGCTTCATCGGTGGTCGATGTGAAATTGGTCGGTCAAATTTTTGATGGTTTTGTTGATAAAATGTGATCCTTGGTCGCTAATCAATGTAAGTGGGCATCCGAATCTAGTGATAATGTTTTCGTATATAAAATTAGGAGGTACCTCACTTGAACATGTATCGATGGGTTCAGCTTCTGCCCATTTAGTGACATATTCCACTGCAGTGATAATATATCTTGCACCTGATCGTTTGGCTGGGATAGGAAATAGTCCTATGAAGTCTATAGCCCAAATTTCAAATGTGAGACTAGGGTTTATAGATATCAAGGGAATTTCTGTGCTTGGTAGAGGTCGACCAAGTCATTGACATCTATCACATCAGCTAACGAAATTTTTGCAATCTTTGTGGATTGTCGGCCACCATAATCCTGACTGTTGGATTTTCTTGGCAGTTGTGTCTTCTTGAAAGTGTCCTCCTACAGGTCCATAGTGTGCTTCATGCATAATTTGTTCTCTCTCATGGTTGAGTACACACCTTCTGAGAATGTCGTCTAACCCCATTTTGTACAAAAATCCATTGATGAGGATGTAGGGTGCAACCTTCATAGCTAAGATTTGTTTTTTCTTGGTGTTCAGACCTTCTGGTGCCTGAACTATCTCTAAGAACTGAGCTATTTCTTCTAGTTCTTTGGGTACTGCTTCTATGCAGAATAGATGTGCATCCGGCAAGTCGTCGTCGACTCCGGTCGGTTCCTCTCCTGTGTCTATACGTGATAGATGGTCGGGCCCGAAATTTAGTTTCCCTGGTCGGACAACGACTTCGAACTCAAATTCTTGAAAAAGAAGTAGCCAGCGACAAATTCTCCCATGATGAAGGGGTTTATTGATGAGGTATTTCAAAGCTTGATGGTCGGTGTAAAATGTGAAGGGGTTGGCCAAGAGGTAATGTCGATACTTTTGGAGGGAAAAGACCATACCTAGGGCTTCTCTTTCAGTGGTTGAATGGTTCCTTTCAGCCTTATTTAATTTTTGACTGCTGTAGACTATAGGGTAATCCATCCCTTCATCCCCTGGTTGAGTCAATATTGCTCCGATTGCTATTCCTGAGGCATCGATATGCACATGAAATTTGGTTGACCAGTTTGGAAATTTGAGTATGGGAGCTTCGACCAGTTTTATTTTTAGTTTGTCGAAGGAGATTCGGCATTCCTCTGTCCATTTAAATTCTTGGTGTTCCTTTAGTAACTCTTCTAGAGGGTAGGTCATGTCTGAATAGTGTCTTATGAATTTCCTATAATAGCCTGTATGGCCCAGTAACACCCGAACTTGTTTAGGGTTTATTGGTGGCTTCAGGTCAAGGATGATTTTAATCTTGGAAAAATCGACTTTGATACCATCTTTACAGACAATATGCCCTAAGAGTATCCCTATAAGGGTCATAAAGATACACTTCTTAATGTTCAGGGAGATTTGAATCTGTCGACATCTCTCCAGCATGAGTCGGAGCCATGTGCAGTGATCTTTTAAGGTGGAGTATATAGTCCAATCGTCTAAGTATACTGCCATGGTTTTATAGATATATTCTTGGAAAGTCTTGACAACAATTTGAGAAAACACTGTGGGTGCATTCTTTAGCCCAAAAGGCATGACTCTGTAAGGAAAAGAGCCAAATTCACAGAAAAATGTTGTCTTCTTTTGATCTTCTTTTGCTATGGGCACTTGGTTATACCCTGAGAAGCCATCTGTGAATGAATAACATTCATGGCCTGCAACTTCATTCAAGATCTCATCAGCATAGGGGGTTGGGAATGGATCTATTAATGTTACTTTGTTAAGCTCCCTAAAGTCGACACAAATTCTCAACCTTGTCGGGTCATGTTTCTTTGGCTGTACGACCATGGGACTTTCCCATTCGGACTGATCGATGGGGTAAATGATCCTTGCTGCTAACATGTTGTCGATTTCCTTTTTAACTATTTCTTTGTACTTATGAGCTAGTTTAGAAGGTCTTTTCTTGACAGGTTGGACATCAGGTTTAGTGTCTATTTTCATTTCTCCCATCTCTTGTACTAATCCTTTTAAGTCTTTATAGTCCCTTGCAAATACATCCTGGAACTCTCTAAGTAAGTTCACTATTTCAGTGGTCTGTTGTTCAATACAGTAGTCACCAATCTTTGCTATTTTTGGTCGGTCGTCATTTGAAATGTCGACCTCCTTAGTTTTCACTTTGGCATCTAGCCACTTTGGTGCTTTAGCTTCATTGATCGTCCGACTTCCTTCTGTGAACTATGAGAATGTGGTAGGGAAGTCGGCTGTAGTCATTCTATCAAGATCTGGTTTGTCGGTGGTCTCGACTTTCAAGATTGAGTAGATGGGTTTTGTTGTTTCCATGTGGTCGATCTTCCATCTAAAGATTTTACCTTCTGTGTGTTCATTTTCTAAGTGTAAACGTATCGACTGTAATTTTGATTCATTTTGTATCTTGTTACAGTCCTTGATTTGTCGATGGTCTTGGGAGGGTTGTTTTTCTGTCGGTTGGAGAAACTGTTTGATTTGGTGTGCCGTCCCAGCCAATTTGTTGTTTTGAGGTATGAACTGGAAGTCCTTAATAAAATTTTCTTTAAGTTCATGCCAAAAGAAGGTTTCTCCTCTAGCTTCCTCCATCTTATACCATTTATTAGGTAAGTCGGCTAGGGTTGAAGGAAACAAATGTGGCCAGGCTCGCTCATCTTTGTATCCAAGCCTTCTCCATTCCTTTTCACAAAGCTTGATGTGTTCTTCTGGGTTTTGACCTTGGATAAAGATAGGGATTTTAGCTTTCTGGGTTAACTTTTTTCCACCAAACCGTTCGAAAAATAAAGTTGAAGCAGTTGTCCAGGTCTGAAGTTTTGTCTGATGGGTATCCCACCATCTAGCTGCTTGACCTGTAAATGTTTCCACTAAGCTTTGAAGTCTGCCATGTGCTCCAATATTTTCAGATACTTGTTCAACATGCATGATTGGGGATTCTCTCTCCTTATACCTGGGCAGTTGAGTAGTATGTAAGCTGGTTGGTTGTAAGGTGGGTCGTTCCCTGACTTTCTTTTCAAATACTTTGGGGATAATTGATACAATGAAGCACTATTAGGTGGTTTTTTTCTGTACTTTTTGTATAGTCCAGCACCCTCTTGCTTGTGTTTCATAATTTTCCATTTCCCAATCATATAATTCAGCATCTGAATTATAACCAATTGAGTCTTGGTTACCTAAGTGAAGTTATCCATGGATGTTGGGCTCTGTGTAGTCCGTATTGTTTTGGATCTGATACAGTTGTCTGACATCGACTTCCTCATCAATTGGTTCGGTCCAAGGTGCTCCTTGGGAAGGATTAATGGGTACAATGACTTTGTGACCATTTCCTTTTAACTTAATTCATTCTTTGACTAAGGATATGGAGGCTTTCATCTTCCGTCCCCAAGGTCGACCGACTAGTGCTAGGAAGGAACTAGATCCTTCCTTTGGGTCAATAATTTTGAAATCAACCTTAGTTGATATTCCTTTGATGGTCGTGTTGACATTTTTCCAAACCCTAATGGGTTCAATGAGACCTTGGTTGGTGAGTTTTAGGTAGATTCTTGACTCATAGAGTCGAGGTCGGCCCATCTTTTCCCATGTATCCCAAGTCATGATATTTACCTGAGATCTGAAATCGAGCACTACTTGTCAGGCGTAGAACCCTTCGATTTCTAGGTCGACAAGTGGGTCGACATCATTTTTGTCTTTTTGGTTTAGGCTGCATATGTTCTTAGTTTGTTTTTCAGGATTAGTACTTTTTATTTGATGCAATAAATCAATGAATTAGGCTACAGATTTGTTTGTTTGAGTGACATAGATTAGTTGCTGTACTATGTTAGGTCGACTGCTAACGAGGTCTTGTTTTTGTGCGATGTCTTGAAATATGTGTGTTGCTTCTTGATATGTGTGTTTTTGTGTTATAGGGTCAGGATAAGCATTTGTGTCTTTAATCTTGCTAATTTGTGGGTTATCAGGCCCTATTTTTGTGCCTTGGCATGTAACAATATGTAAATTCTTAGTAGTTAGCACATCATGTTTTTGTACACAAGACAAGACATTAACATTCTTATTTGTATTGATTTTCTCTAGCATAGTAGGACAATCCTCCAACGAGTGATTGCCTACTCCACAATATGTACAGAATTTAAGATCAGTTCTATCCTTGTATGGACAGTCTGCGTATCGGTGCCCTTCTTTATAACATATGAAACACTGGGTGGGTTGACGAGTTCGTATGTCACGATTCCCAGGGAATCGACCTCTTCCTCCAAACCCTTGTCGTCGATTGTTGTACCGGCGCTCATATCGTCGGCCTTCGTTCCTTTGTCTGTTCTGGTTGTTTGTATTGTTTTTCTCGTTGTTTTGCACTACTACATTCGTTTGGTAGACCGCCTGATAGTTCTGTTGGTTTTTTAGGTTTAACTGATAGTCAGCTGTGTTGTGAATTTTAGTCTCACAGATGGTGCACTAGGCAGCTTTTGCATTTTTCATGTTAAACGGACAATATTTCGTAGAACGATCTCCGTGCTCCTGGAAAATGTCGCAAAATGCTTTAGTTTGCACAAAGAGGACGTCTTGTCGACTGTATTCATGCCAACAATTATCTTTCGTGTGTCCGGCCGTGGAACATTTAGTACACCAGATTTATTGATTCTTGAGGGTTAGTTCTTTCAAAGACTTCTGTATATTCTCGAGCTGTTCCTCTAACCTGTGGTCCGTCGGATATGCAGGTATGTCTTCATCCATTTCCACCCGTAGAGCTTTGGTCAGCGCATCTTCATATGTCTTGAACGTTTCTAGACTGATATGTCAGCGTACTTTCTGTGATAATCCTGCAAGGAACCATTGACTTAGTAGTTGTTCATCAATAACATAATCTAATTGGATTAATAGGTCCTTCCAACGTTTATCGTAGTCGCGGACTGTCTCCCCTGGATTTTGCTGTGTTGTTTTGAGCTTTTTGGCGGCCAGGTGCTTAGCGTCTAGGGTTTTGAAGAATGATAAGAACTGCGCCTTAATCTCAGCTTTCTTTTCTCTGGGTTTCCTTTCCGAAAAGGTCATGTACCAAGTCAGGTCCCTTCTCCGTAAGGCTCCCGCGAACTGAGCCATTTGTCAGTCTTCATCCGTCACCTGCTTTTCTTCCCAGGTCGACTCACAGACGAACCAATGTCGTCTGGGGTCTTCATCCCCCTTGTAGAGAGGAATGTGAGCTGATCTATGACCCATGTTTGAATCACTTTCACTGCTCTCAGAAGTTGATGGAGGTGGAGGTGGGGGTGGTGGTGAAAGTGGTGGGTTTATTGATATAGTCGGGCCTGCGGGGTTTTGGTCGACGGAACTTGTGCTCCCATCGGTGGTCGATTCATCTTCGACGTACAGTGGGTTGTTGTGTATTTCTACTGTCCATGGTCCACTGCAACTTTGTGTGCGCAGGTCTTCTTGTTCAATTTCTTCAAAAGCTGTACTTTGCGGGGGGGGAGGGCGCTCCTTCCTGTGTCGGTAAGAGCAAGTGGATACTTCGGAGGGAGGGTGCTGCCTGAAACGTCACCCAGTTTCCCTCGAGTGGTCGACGTATGATAAGGTGTCGAACCGTGTATGTTTCGTCGCCTAGTCGACTCCATATGCTGTAGTCACCAACTCGTAGTCGTAGATCATCTTCGATAATAGTCTGGATTCTAGTATGTGGATTTGTTGGGGAAAGGGTTATTCCATCGTCAGGAGCTCTTATTTGGAGAGCTTCTGGCTGCTCTATCCACACTTCTTCCTCCGTAGGGGACACCTCTTTTTATACGCCCTCTTCCCATCGGTAATGACCCGAATCTGGTGGATTCTCTTCACGGTCGTTCTCCCTAGGGTTTTGCTCTCTGCGCAGCTCTACGGCTCTTTCGTGTCTTGCTTCCCTGCTCTTCTATCTTTCGTCCCTTTCTTGTTTCTAAATGTCCGACATACTTTCGTATAGTACTATTTTATTCAGGTCCTCTACGGTTGACTTTTCATTACTGGTGACGACTCCTCTTTTAGGCCGACTAGGATCCACTATACTCTACCTCTGACACATGACCAGCTACCCCCCCATAGCCTACCTGACGCTTTTAGAAAGCCCAGATAGTTCGAATCGCTTGCTTAGGAAGTATTCCCACTCCCTTTTTGTAATAAATTTCTACCACTTCCTCTGCTTCTCCGCCCAGTTGGTGTTGGGTGGTTGTTTGCACAGTGGTGGTCTAGGTTCGACGATGTGGCTTGCTCCATTCTCTATCAAGAATTTGAACAGCAAGGTCGGTAGGGAGCACAAGAATTGTTCGGTGAAATCTATGTAAAATTTTGCTTTGACAGTTTCCACCGACATTCGGTCTTCGACTGCTTGCTCCTCACAGAAGTCATCGGTGATTTGCTCGAACCACTCCGAAAAATTTGTTCAACCTCCTCGGAACAGTTTATCTAGCAACTGCTCTTCTTTAGTCACGTCTGGCTTTCTCATCCAGAAGCTGCTTCAACAGTTGTGGCACTGATTCGATGAATTTTTCATGTGTCTCTGTGAAAAATATTGCTTTGGCTTCAGCGACTGTTAATCTGTTTCTTCTTGCGTAATTTTGTAAGTAGTTCGCAACTTTACGGTCCCACCAGTCCTTGATCTCCTGCTCTGGTATCATATGTGAGCATATATTTTAGACATGTACTACCAGCAACGGAACCAATGTTGTAATCTCACAGATCACATAAGGTTACCAATAATACATAATAAACATACATAACTATAAATCAGAGACAAGAGACAAGAACAGATAGGAAAACAAATTATATTATTGCAATGAGTTCATACAAGGCAGAGAACTGAACTGAGTTCTCGTTTGGCTCAACATCCTAATATATACAATGTATAGACAATTACAAAATAACTACCTGTCGGTTCGTTGAACCGACATGACTTTTAGTTAACCGACTAATCTTCTAGTTTAGTTGGCCGACCGACTTAGTCGGCTGATCAACTAAGTCGGCCCATCGACTTAGTCAGCTGATCGACTAATTCGGTCTTCATTCAAGTCGACTTTGTCGACTTGATCCTTCTACAAACTCCCCGGAAATCTCTTCATATGGCCTATACTTCTTCTTTTTGTCATACAACTCAGCCTCACTACTGTCACTAATAGTGTAATAGCTTTGTTGTTCCCTAAATCCTTCATATGATGAATTGCTTTTAGCTTTAGCCAGTTTCATATTTTTAGATCCTTTCTGATGGCTAGCTTCCTCAGATTCGGATCTTTTGCTCCTCCCTTCAGTCTGAAATTTTTCCATCAAAATTTGGTTCAACTCTTCTTGAGTTTTCAAAATCCTTTCATTGTCCTTCTTGACTGACTCCATTTTAGTCTTCAAATCCTTTATAGTATGCATTAGCTCTGAAGAGTGAGCAGTTACATCTTCTAACATAGGTTCTCTATACATTTTCCTTGTCTCGGTGTTGGGAGACTCCTCCTAAGCGTATTCTCCTATCTTCTCCATACCTGCCTGTTAGATTCAGAAACAGAAATTTTATGTTCTTTACATAAAACAAAATACAGGTTAGTACATTATTTTATTGTTCTATGGAAACTAGTTGGGCCACATCAAGGCCTAGTATTTGAACCATGCTCTGATACCACATGTCATAACCCCAAATTTTCCGAAAATTTTAAATTTTTTAAAATAACATATATTCTTAATAAATGCAGCCATTAACTGTTTGATTAGTTTTATGTTACTAAAATTATAACTGAATGATCTTTTGATTATACTTATCTTTAATGAATAGTTTCTTTTCAGTTACTGATTTTTTTTTTCTGTTTGCGACCACAAGGTGGGATTGTCATGAAAGACTGGGCTTACTTAGCTTTTGAGCTAATGCAACAGTTTTCCTACTCTTACAAATATACAGGTAATATGTTCAGGTCACTGCAAACAAATCTCTAAAGTATTCAATAATGATTCGCTGTACAAATTTATTTCGTAAAAGTATATACATGCTAGTCAGATTTACCAGGCTTCTAAAGGTAAAACTTGAACTATGATTTCTTTTAAGATCTTACTGATAGAGAGTTGAATTCTACTAGTAAAGATGACAACTGTTTCTCCATCAAGAAAATAGGATTTAACATTTTTACGGAGTATGAACCGTTGGATGTTTATACTAAATGAAAGTGTAAAATGCAATAGATATTTCTTTACTAGTAGCAAGCATGGTAGGATTACACCATCATAGATCCAATTTTACTTATTCATAATTACTGCATCATGCCAAGATTGAATTTGTAACTGTAACTATAAAAGGATAAGGAGTTTTAGTATCAAACCTATACTTTTCTTATTTCAAGCATTTACAAGGTTTATTACTTGATACTAGTCTTCCTTATTACTTTAAGGATCTGCATTGTATTGGAATACTACTTCTATTCCATGGTCAATATTTGGATGAAAACAAAACCTTTAAATCATTCCTAGATTTATTATACTCAACACTGCTTTATGAGTTTCATGGCTATACTATCAAACAAAGAAGGCTAACTTACCCAAGCTACCTATCATATAAAGACTGTTATAATATCTTCTATAACCATTGGACTTGAATTTGATAAAAGTCTAATTGTCACAACAAAAATGGTTCTATGAATAATAGTAGGATTGTTATTTTACAAATAAAGAAATTTCATAAGGTTAAGAGTAAAACCATCATCATGTTCAATTGATCACTTCATATGAATTATTACAATTCAAAAAACTTAAATTATTATTATTCCCTTCACTTCATTTGTGAACTAGGGCAATAGATAATATAGAAAACAGGTTTATAGATAAACTACACCATGGTAACTAGGATTACTTCTTTTACTCTTATATCTCATTATAAACAAAAACATCTTTCCATACCTAAATATATGAGACCAACGATGAACCAATCCTATATTATAATGTTTTATAAACATTGTTCTAATGTTTATGTGGTTGATTTTATAATGCAGGTGATAGCTTTGGTATGATGAACCTTATGGAATCCCCGCGATATGATTTGGGTTGTGGAAAGAAATCATTGGTAATCTTTGTCATGGAACTATAGAGTTCCTACCCACTGCATGTCAATTATCAAAAGGCTTACGTGGGCTCTTCCCAGCCATGTATTGTCATTTAAAAAGGTTTGACTCAACCCTAGTCGTCATTTCTCCACTGCCTGCGGTCCTCTAGTCGCTCTACAAAACCTCCTGGTCCATCTCGCTGTTTGCACTGTCTGCTTGTCAATTCTTATGTTGGTTTAGCTCGTCGTGGCTCATCTTCTGCATTGTGAGGAAGATACTATGTTGAATAAATTGTTGTGAGATGTTTGGGCAGCGTCGATTCTCTTAGGGTTTTCTCCATTAGCATCCCTCACTCGAGTTCTTTACTGTACAGGTCGTCGCCTTAGTTAGTGCTGCCATTCATCCTCCACCTTGATAGGTTTCCCAATGCTTCAGCGATCTCTTTCTCTTCAGTGGTAAATGAAGGGTTTACCCTTCCTTCTGCTGGTGGTTGTCTTGCTGTTCTTCAATGGCCGCATTTCTGTTAAAATTTAAGGTATGTTACAGGGTTTTCAATTAGTTTCTTTTCACAGCATTAGCTCAACCATCAATATTTAGTAAGGTTTTTAATATCAAGTTTGTCCTCCGTTGCAAGGTTTGACCTCTTCTCTTGGCGTGGAAGGCACGGGACTTCAGCATCTGGCTTCTCCCGGTAAGCCTGGTTTTACCCATGGCGTTCTCCTCCTTGCTGGTCCTCTAGGGCAGTCATGCCTTTGACTTCGTGGTTTGTAACCCTCGTGGTTACCTTGGTTCAGTTTGGTGAACCTGAACGTTGTTTGAGCAAGTTTCACTCTTTGTTTAGTATGGGAGCTTGGCTGAATCCAAGACTGTGGGTTGTGGGTCTTCGTTTGATTACTGTATAAGCATGCATATATATATATTAATATTGTATAGGATGTAAGTTTTATTTTTTAAATCGATTTGGTAGCCGTGAGTTACAAAGGAGATAGAACTCCATCTTTGGATGAATCTTAGTACATAATTGTTAGTTTTGACAAGGTTTACCCTGAACTTGAATCTATAAGTTGTCCATACAATTTTCTTGAATTAATACTTTGTCACTGTACAATTTTTGGAACAATACAATGTATATACTCGGCTTTTTAAGCCTATCTGTGTTCAATACCTTCGATTTCTATATATTTAATACATATCTAAATTACTCTTTGTGAATAACTTATGGTATTAGCTGGTAGGGTTTTTTTTTAAATTTTTCTGTATATTAATAATATAACAGGTTAATTATTTACTCAAAACAATTGTATATCTTGTTATAATAGTTATGCTTTGTAAATTATAAAATCTGAATGTTTAATGGCATTCTCAAAGTCATTAACATTGTACCTTGGGTACAGGTTTTTACATAAATTTTCTATTTATTATTAATAGGTTAAACATTACTGTAATACCTAAATCATATTATTTTTATACAGTAAATAATAATGCAACAATTATTACTTATTGTATTAATTAAATTACCCTACCTAGAAATGCTTATTACCTTAACTACTAGCTCTGTTTAGGTTCTTTTATAGGTATAAATGGAAATAATAATTCTTCTCTGTGTATAAAATAACTTGTTGATTAAGAATTCTCAGTACTTACTGTTAATTATACTATGCTTCTGCAATCATGATGGTTTCCAGTTATGTTATAATAGATTTAGTTAAGCTCGAAGGTCGAGCATTCTGCCATTCTGGCATTTATTTTCTGTGTAAAACGCATTCGATTTGTTTGCTATTAAAAAGTATTATTGTTAGGGTTTCTGTACCTGGTTTATAATTTGACTTTCTTATTAATAAGAATTTGTAATTATTGATGTATAATTTATACCCTTTTAAGAATATAGGGTTTTTATATCTTTCTTTTTACAATAATTCTAAATACTATCAGTATACTTGTAGCTCAGACAGTATAAATAGTTCTGGGATATACTTATAGTAATAATACTACTACTTATGTTAATAGAATAATGTTCTTATATTGCATAAATAAAGTACCTTATTACTATTATAATACCTGTATTATCTCTCTGTGATTACTATAGCCTCTTTTTAATATCCTTAGTTTATTTTTATAAGTATATCGAAAATAGTATTTTGTTAATTAATTCTTGTGTAATTTATGCTATACTATCTATGCTCTTTTGTAATTAGTTTGCTTCTTAGTTATGATATTTATTTATATATATCCAGAATTTAATTAACTCTATCCAGAGTTTATCTTATAAGTACAAATATTAACCTTTGTTCATATTCTAAATAAAAATATTAACAGCTATGGAAACTTGTTCGAGCTCAGTCCTAATAAAAAGAAGGAAAATAATGAAATGAATAAATCACAAAACATTCATAAAATCTAGACCATATTAATTTGACAGTAGTAGCTAATCATTATATAACTATTCCTATTTATTCTTCACAATATAAAATTACTGAAAGCAAAATACAGTACAAGGAAGTAATTTTTAACTAAGAACTCATACAATTGTCAATGAAATATCTTTTCTGAAAATAGATAAATAAACTACTACTCTACAATCTCATCATGCTATTCTTATTTAAATTTACCCCTGTGCTGGAGTACGGTCTGGTAAAACCCAGATGTGGAAAAACATAGTGGGTCTTTATATTTCATCAAATATTCCATTACTAATAAAATGAAACACTCTCATCATTAAACCATTTAATTAACTACTAACAAAACATCCAACCATTCACAGTTACTAAAACAAAAACAGTTAAGTGACAGAAACTGCTTAAGCTTTGGACAACAACAGCAATGGGAGGCCATTCCTCCCTACCAACTCCTAGAGAGCGCTCAAACAGTGACTCCTCAGGACCCTCGAGCTTTCTCTGGTCTCCCTGGATGGAACTAGGTGCAGCAATAGTCAAATACCAGTCTTCAAAACTTAGTATCAAATATAAACTTATCAGTAAGTTCTCCCAGCTAACAAGCTATAATAAACCAAGTTACTGCAGCATTCCTCTCAAACAACTTCCTTACTGTTTTTCCCTTTCTTCCCCAATGAAATTCCTGAATATCATTCACCTGAATGAATCCTCTCTGGAAAATATCTGAGCAGCCTCAGCTCTATTCATTGGGTACTTTTAAGAGATTGCCTAGGTCTTTTTTGGGTTAGTTGTCATTAATGAGCCACCTGCTCTGATCCCAGTTTCTTGGGGGATCATGACCCCAAATATAGGGAAGTTGCCACCTGCAACTTAGGAAGTGTTTGAGGATGCTGCCACTTGTCTTTTGCCCTCCACCTAGTTCCATCCACCAGTTTGACCAGTAACCTCTTTTTAACAGCTCTCCCATGCTGTTGTCTCCATAATTTATTTATTAAAAATAAAATATTATGAATTACATTCCACTTCTGTTGACTCTCTTGAGTCATCAGTTCCTACTTGGCATTAAAATTAACATAATGTCTCAGGAATATAATTAAAACAATTAACATTATTTTACAAAATTGGGGTATGTGACACCATACACCCTCAAAACAGTAAAATCTTTATATAAGAACCAGTCTCCTATTCCATCCTCTGAGGAAGACTGCAGCATGAGTTTCATTTCTTCTAACACCCTTGGTAATACATCATCAAACAACAACTTATACATCTAGGCCATAATTGTGTTTATAAACTCAAACATATTGATTTGTTTTGGAAGATTTGGAGAGAAAATGGTGGACAGGAAATGCAATTCTGACACATTTGAACACAACAACATATTCAACAAGTATGACTGATACTTAAAAAACCTGACTTTGGGAAATTCGACTAACTGGACATGGATAGTTTCATCCAAATAATCATGCAGATTGAAACAATGGATTAAATGGGACTCGGGTTCAATTGAAATTATTCTCAATAAGAAACCTAAAATGACTTCGCTGATATGAATATCATTATCTAAACCTAGAATTTGGATGACTAAAGACAAAACCATTTGGACCTCTCTTTTGAAAATGTTTACATTATACGGCAGAAAAAGTCCTTATAATGACTGACCCTCTTTAAGAATACTGGACATAAATTGGCATCTAAGTTTGGTTTACAAGTTTTGTACATTTTGACTAAGACAGACTCATTCAAAGACTCACAATTATTAGGAAAATTATTAGGTAAGTTCAGTATTTCGCGAACAGCTTTTGCATCGACTTTACAAAGAATTTTGGAGGTGGTATGACTCATGACAAATCTTTCTAAAGGGGAATAACTGTTTGTGCACCATTCAACCAATTCAGGAAATGGTAAGACTTGCTCAATAGAAAAATAGTATGAAAAAGAACTGCAAATATTCAGAACATCATTTCCCTGCAATTTACATTGCCACAACCACTCCTTCAAGAGTTATAAATTTCCAACTGATAAAACATGGTCATATATGTTTCTTTCCCTATCACTAATAAATTCCTCCCTTTCATCCAAAACCCTACATAAAACTTCTAAACCCTGTTCGTTTTCCATAACAAACAATGGCAGCAACTCCTTGAACCAAGTTTAAGTGTTTTAAGGCTTACTTGTGATTGTAAACACGTAGAAGTTGAGTTGAAAAGATGGAGGACCGTCTCCTTCCTTTTGTTGGCAACACACAAATGAAATGATTTTTTAACCAACTTTACCTTTATACTACAGTCCCTTTTCGAAGCCCTCATCAAGCGGTTTTTCCCAAACTACTTTTCTCTGCGGAATTAACTTCAAGTTTCCACATGGAACATGGTTTACATTCTGCTACCACCTTTCCTTTTTAACCATCTCGTAAATTTATCCTCCAGAACCAATAATTACCATTAATGGGTTTTCACTTTTTTCTTAAGCCGTTGGATTGATATTGGCTATACACATTTTGCTAGCCTTTTCCATTTTTTTCAAGTGTGCATCTTTATTCAGCAGAGTATTTCTCAGTCGTGGATTTTGTTTATTTTATTCCATAACCGTTGATATTTAAGCTTTGTTAACCCTATACTCCTCTCCACATAAATTATCTTGTGTGCATCTTTACCTGGAGGATCCATTTTAAACTGTATATTTCACCTCAACCGCTCTACACCCTCGAATTGCATGCCAAATTAAGCCTTATGCGCACTTTAATGATGTAATCACAACTACTAGACTTTGCAAATTTAATATATCCTTTTATCTTCCTCAATCATACCTCTTCCTCAACTGTTCAACATAGAGGTGTCAACAACTGGATCCAACTGGGGATGATATCCTCCCTATGAGGTATCAAAGAACTCGTAGACTAGGTGCCTGTCTCTAATCTTTGTATCCAAACTTCCAAACTTTTTACTTTTTATCTAATATTTCTTTTTAAAATAAATAAAAATGGCTTACCTCCTAAATCTTAGGGCCTTCACTTCGGGCTTCAAAAATATTCGGTTCACCATCTGTACTGCTTTCAAGAAAACAAATATTTACAAACTATGGTACAAATTTTACCTTCCACCTTAGGATAGGTAATGCTTCAAAAATATTCCATTGACAGGGTTACTCTCCAAATAAACCCCATTCGGATATTCCAAAAGAAATGCATTTTCCCCTTCGTGACCTGCAATAACATAAGAACCTACCCACATGTGATCAAATTTTCCATGTTTATCTTCTTTAGGAGCATCCCATTTTAACACCGGGTTATCAATTTGGAACTATTCTTCGCTCACCCTTCTATCAAAAGTAATTTTCATTTTTTCCTGGTGTGTTTGCACTTTATCATAGGCTTTATTCCTTTTCTCTTCTAATTCATGGATTTGGTTTATCCTTCTCTGCATGTGGTTTGGCTCTTCCTGCTGCTCCTGAAAATATCTCATGACTGGAACACCCAATGATGCTGGAAAAATAACTTTGGTCCCATATACCAATTGAAAATGAGACATTCCAATTGCTCTTTTAGTACTAATCCTGTTAGACCATAAAGCATACTTAAGGTTGGTGTGCCAAGATCTCTTGTTGTCCTCTAACAACTTCTTGATAATCCTTACCAGGATTTTATTGGAGGACTCAGTCAATCCATTTCCCTATGGATAATAAGTAGTTGAATGATTTAAGCTGATATGATATTGATGACAAAAATTAATCATATTCTTAGATTTAAAAGCTGCTGCATTATCAGTCACTATTCTTCTGGGGCACCCAAACCTAGCCAATATGTTTTCTTCAAAAAAATACATAATTACTGTCTCAGTTGCTCTCCTAGTAGGAATTGCTTCAATCCATTTTTCTAAATAATATGTGGCTGTTAAAATCCATTTATGTTGTCCTTAATAATTCAGGTTTGTCTCTCTAATGAAATCCACACCCCATTGCTGAAAAGGAGCTTCTACTATTATTGGATTAGGAGGAAGGGGAATTACATTTATTTTACCATCAAATATCTCACATTGATGACATATGCTAGTTTATTTATGCACATCTGAAAACAATGTCATCCAATAGAAACCTGCTCTCCAAATTTTGTTTGTCGTCACCTTCCAAGAATGATGTCCTCCACAATCTCCTTTATGAAATTATTTGACTGTATGTTGGGCTTCATTTTCTAAAAGGAAATTAAGTAACACACCTCCAGGATCCTTCCAATAAAGATATTGATTTATAATACAAAACTAAGCAGCTTTGAATTTTACCGATCTTGCTCTGGTTTTACTTAATCATGCAAGAGCTTGTAAATTTTGAAGAACATCAACAATATCAGAATACCATGGAGATGTAGCAAAGTCAATCATTATTTCCACCCCTGTATCCAACATGTGATATTGGCTAGATAAAAAATTGAGCTGCAAAGATTCACAGCTTGAATCTATCAACATCTTTTCTAATCCTTTCCCTTTAATCAACTTGGTAGGTCTAATATTTATGTCATACTCCATTAATGTCGCTATCCATTTCTCCCTTCTTCTTTCTGGGTCAGGTTGTGTGAGAATCGCTTTTACTACAATGGTTGGAACATGAGCAATTATATGTGAATGAAGAATATACACCCTGAAATATTTCAATGCTTTAACCAAAGCATATGCTTGCTTCTCCATAATATCATATTTTAACTCACCATCTCTCAACATCTTACTGAAAAAGGCTATGGGTTTCTCCATGTTCTCATTATTTTTCTGTAACAAAACTGCAGCAATAGTATGTTCTGAAGCATAAGAAAATACTAAAAAATCTTTAGTGAAATCTGGACTCACCAACACAGGAGCCTTTGAAATAGCTTGTTTTATTTCTTTGAAAGATCTCTTAGCCTCCGTTGTCCATTTTATCTTGTGATCCTTTTTCAACATATTTGTGATATTCATTAATATTTCAGCAAATTTGGAATGAACCTTCCTAAAAAAGTTTACCTGTCCCAAGAATGATTGTATTTATTTTTTGCTTCTTGGTTCTCCCACTTTCAAAATCGCATTGACTCTTTCAAGATCAATCTTTATTCCATCCTTTGAGCTTATGTGGCCCAAAAACTTTCCTTCTTCTAATTCAAAATTTGATTTCTTTGGATTTAATGATATACCAAATTTCCTGCATTTTATGAAATTTTTTCCAAATGATGAATATGATCCTTGTCAGACCTTGAATAAACTGTGATGTCATCCATATAAATTACCACAAATTTGCCTATTTCTCATGTAAAAGAAATATCCATGGCAAGCTGGAAGGTAGCCCCTTCATTCATCAAACCAAAAGGAATTTTTGCATACATAAAGGTGCCCCATGGCGTGGTGAAAGCAGTTTTATCTTGATCTTCAGGTAACACCTTAATTTGATTGTATCTAGAAAAGCCATCCATCATAGAAATTATTTCAGCTTTGACCACTTTCTGCAAAATATGATCCATCTTCGGCAAAGGATAATTATCTTTCATGGAGACGTTATTCAAATTCCTGAAATCTATGAAAAGCCTTATTTCTCCATTTTTATTTCTAACAGGAACTAAATTAGCAACCCATCTTGAGAATCTTAAAGTCACAATAATTTTGGCATCAAATAATTTTTTAATTTCCTTCTCAATAACTGGTAGTAATTTTGGATTTACTCTTCTGAGTTTCTATTTGAAAGGATTTTCTCTAGGTTTAATTGGAATAGTGTGTTGTATTATTGAAGTATCATATTCCTTAAGGACTTCATAACTCCAAGCAAATACATCTGTATACCTTTTCATTAAATTCACATACTCTTCTTTTTCTTTTGCAGGTAAATTTTTAGACAATTTTACAATCTTGGAATTCTCTTTAGTACCAATATTTCTATCTTCAATAGTGTTATCAGCCGGTTTTACTTTCGGATCTTTAGCAACATCATTCTGAGCAAAAAGTTTCTCTAAAGGAATCAAACCTTCTGGTATAAAATTGCTTTTCAATTGAATGATATCTTTTCCTCCGAAATTTCCCTTCAATTTTTCAGTACCGGTCTTTTCTTCTTCATTTTCTTCAACCTCTTGGAAATTTTCACTGTCATCATTTTCAACATCAATATGAGTGTTTACAAATTCTCCTAATAGTTCCAAAAATATTTTTATCTGCATGTCATCTTCAAATACCTACCAATATTTAGAATTATCATGTATAGATGGTCTATTTACAATATCTACCTGATACTCTTTTTATCTAGCACTTGGATTTTTGAATTTACCAGCAACAACCGCCAAAGAATCTACCATTGTATTCTCATATCTTGGAACCACCTTAATTGTATGTTCTTTAAAATAATTACCAAACATATCCCATACTTCATTTCTATAAGCTCTCATCCAGGGATGTCTAGTTTGATAACTGTCATTCACTTGGTTTATCAGAAGCTCTGAATCTCCTAAAACACTTATCCTTTGTGCTCTCAGATACTTCAATGCATGCAACCTAAGTAACCGAGCTTCATATTCAGCCACATTAGTCGTTCATTCAAATGTTAACTTATATGGCAAAGCTTTAAAATCCATGATAGGAGAAATTATATATACACCAGCATCAGCACCAGCCTTTTCCACAGATCCATCAAAATACATAGTCTGTAAACCATCTCTTTTTTCTTTCTTTTCCAAATCATTTTGTTCTATCATTCCCTCTTCATTATTTTTAGATTTCATTTGCAATGTAGACTCCAAATCACATGGGATAGTATCATTAAAAAAGTAGAGGAACAAAAATATGTATCAACAGCATATATATGATGAATATCAAGTCTATCTTGACTGCTTACTACATAAGGAGTTCTTTTCTCACTATACAACCTCCTACTCCCATCTTGGATAGGAATAGTGGCATATGACATGTCCATTTGCAAGCTACCCTTCAACTTTGAAGTCCAAGACCTTGATAACAACACCCCAAATTTTGGTGGAATTTCTGGCACTACCACATCCATTACTATTGTTTTAGTTGGAAATTTATTCAAAGTTAATACCATATCTTTAATTAATCCAAGACACTTCACCCTCCTGGAATCAAAGGAATACAAATATTTATAAGGTCTTGTCACTTCCAGTCCCAAAATTTCAACTACTCCTTTTGGCATTAGATTATGTGATGCACCTGAATCTAACATTGCATTATGTACCATGATATCATGCACATTCAAACTCAAATAAAAAAGAGGAACTTCTTCATCACCTATACTTTCAACTTTTGACCCAAATGAAATAGTAGGATTATCGTCTGTTAACTCTAAAATTTCTGATTGAAATTGTCCTTGACATTTAACCATCTTTGTTGTTGCATCTCTGTACTCATTATTTCGCAACAATTCATTACAAGGAACATATATTTTTATCTTGGAAAGTTCATTCTGCAAATTAAAAGTAGAATTAACTTTCTCTACATCTACCGGTGCTACTTGTTTCAATCCTTTTGTTTTATGTACTTCATTTTCGACTTCTTTATTTGCAACAGACTCTTTTGTATTTCCTTTCCTTTTTCTGTATTTAATGAACTTGTGGAAGGATGATTTGGACTTAGCCTCCCTTTATTTATAATGACTTCTCTATTTCTCAATCTGATCTTCCTCTGTACATCGTCCATAGCATGCAAATAACCCCTCTGATACTGCTCTGATTCCCTTTCAAATTCCTCATTTCCATCTTCTTTTGCAAACATGTGATGTTCTTCTTCAGTAAGATATATATCTAAATCTAATTCCCCAAAAAGATGAATTTCATTCTCAGCAGGATCTTGTTCATCTGCAACATAATTCTCAGGGAAAGGTTGTTGAATCTGTTTTTCTTCTTGATTCCTTGGGTTTCTCATATCTCTTTGTCTATTTTGTGGAGGCATAGGAGGATTTGGCCTTCTAAAATTTTGATTTCTGA
Source organism: Pseudotsuga menziesii (assembly GCA_001517045.1). Classification (NCBI taxonomy): domain Eukaryota; kingdom Viridiplantae; phylum Streptophyta; class Pinopsida; order Pinales; family Pinaceae; genus Pseudotsuga; species Pseudotsuga menziesii. The sequence continues at coordinate 503,931 of LPNX011181694.1, read as the reverse complement.
TTTGAGAATCAGCTTGTTCTCTATTGAATGATCTATTGTCTACAGTCAATCTATCCATTAACTTGTCCATTGTCTTCAACATCATTTCAAATTTAATATCATTTGTAGAAGAAGAAGTAGAAGGCATGTTTTCTTCTCTTGTTTTCCTCCTATCAATGTCTCTTTGTTTCATCTTTCCACTCGCCATCATATTTGCTTCCACTTCTAAAGCATATGTGAACATAGCATCACGATTTGCTGATTTTCTCTCCCTTAATGAAAAATCAAAATCATTATCAAAAGCCCCAGCATAATGAAGTTTAGCAGCCGCCGCAGAAGGTTTTATATCTTTTGGAATGGAATTATAAACCCTCATAAATATGCTTGAAAATTCATTAACAGATTCAAAACCTCCTTTTTTGAGACTCTTGTATTGGGAAAAAAGCTGCAAAGGGCTTTGTTTGTCATCCCATCTTTCTAGAAATGCATTTTGGAAATCCTAAAAAGTTAATATAGATGCAGCTGGAAAATATTTAAACCATTTCTTCGCCTCCTCTGATAAACTTTGAGCAAACAACCGCATTTTAACATCCATATAATCGACTTTCTCCAAGTCAACAAAATCTTCAAATTTAGCTACATGCTGCTTTGCTGTTATGCCTCCTTCTCCATCAAATAAAGAAATTCTCTGAGAATAATTTTGGGGCAGATCATGCAATACAATAGGTAAACGTAAAGGAGCAAATCTGGCCACCATTGGTCTAGGTGGAATTGGAGGAAATAAGGGATTTTGAATATTTTGAACAAAAGGTTCTTCTTCAACTTTTGCAGGTTGTTCTAAATCTCTCTAAAGGGAATCAAGTAAATAAGATTCTAATCTCAGAGGGTTGAACTCAACGTTTTCAAGATCAGACTTAGATTTATATTTCAACAACCCCTTTTCAATATAAATTTCCCATTTTTTATCAAATATGCTATGGAAATTTTTAGAACATGATTTACCAAACAGAGAAATATCTACTTTTTCTTTGTCTTTTTTCTTAAATAATTTTTCTGGATCCTCCAAACTTCGTAAAACTTCAGTATCAGAATTAAGTCGTGTATGTATTTTCGAAGCCAGGGTGTCTTTTGAAATCTTGCAATAATTTTAGAACCGGAATCACCATTGAAAATATACAACCTTCTTTACTGACAAAAATTCCAGTTTGCCCACAAAAATATTTTCTTAATCTTTATAAACTTTGTCATCCCTCCCAAGGCTGATGTGCACTTTCGGTCCCCGGCAATAGCACCAATTTGTTAACACTCAAAATATACCAAAGGTTGTGGAAGGTAAACTCAAGGTAATAGAAAAAACCACTTTAGAAAGAAACTGGCTTTTCTTTCTAGAGAGGGATCTCTCACATATAAATTTAACAAGGCCAGATATATGAAATCAATATTTTAAATCAAGTATATGGTTGAAACAACACATATACCATTGGGAAATGGAGTCAAATAGATAAAGATAATACAAATATTCCATACATGGGATCTCAACAAAGGCAAGATAACCATTCAGTCACAGTCATTCATTGATGTTTAGGTGAATAATAAAGAAACATAAACAATCCATCAATATAGAGCATCACAGGATGAATTCCATATCAACTTTAGTAGAAATACTTGTGAAATATCTGAGACAATAGCCAGAGCATAACAAGTATGAATTCTAAAACTATTCAACACTACGTTTCAGATATGAAGAAAACAAAATGGAAAGTAAACACTAAGAAGACAATCACATGGAAAGAAGACACAGATTGTAACATAAATGACATTGGAATATCTGAAGATCCACCAGCATTACAGATTTTTTATTTCATTCAAAAATCATAAGTTCTCAAAAATATCAATCTAAAACATATGGGTTCCAACCCCAATACATCAAATAAATTCAAATATATACAAAAGATAACTTCTTCCCAAGAAGATCAATAACCGAATAATCAGTTAATCAAAGTTTTTTGTAACTATATTCCTAACAACTAGGAATAAAACTAAATGCTTCAATTCTAACAATAGATCATTTGATTATAATCAACTTAGTGACTGCATGATATCCCGAATAAGTAGCTCCACGACGCGCAACACCTGTTTTCAAGGATGAAGTATATACTTGGTCTTCCCAAATATTTCCATGATCCTCCATTGTTCTGCATTTGGTGTATCATATTCAGTCATTTCTTTAATAGATACCTCCAGATCCACATAGGCTTCATAAGATACTGTGGGTAATCCTCTTCTAATGATTAAATTTTTTTGCAATACTTCGAAATCCTTTGCAATTTTTCTACAATGATTTTTCAGTCAGTCCTTTAACCAGATCTTCAAACTTGGAATGGTCCATGCGATTTTGTACCAGTAGACTATGATAATGTTCTTGAGAAAATAATCTTCCTTCATCGTCCCAGAAAGAAGGGAGGCCGTCTTCAAATAAATCCTTAAAAGCAAGCCTAAAATATTTTATCTGTAAAGACATTGTATTTGCTTTATCTTGTACCACCTTCATGAGCTGATGTTTGTTAATAAATTTCTTCACCCATAGTACAATAGATACTCTGTCCTTAATTCCAATGTCTTGCAAATTTTGATAAGTTAGAGAATTCAAAAAATTTAAAGCATTATGAGCTGTATTTAGAGGCTTCTTTTCCATGGTCTCGTTTGCCAACTTCAAGCTTTGAGTAGCTAGATTGACTAATGCACTCTGATCATCAATCAAATTTAAATAGTGTCTAAATTTGGTAATTTCCAAAGATAATGTATCCCAAATTAAATGTTTAGCTCCTTGTAGAGGAGATTTTTCTATATTTCTTTCCTTCAACTCATTAAACTTTTTCTGTAACTGGCTCTTATCATTTATTGGTTTATTCTTCTCTTCAGTGGTTCTAGCCAATTATGATTTAATCTTCTCATTGTCTTCCTTTAATTCTTTGATTTCTAAATACTTCAAACTTTCCCATGACATTGGAACTAACAGATCTTCTGCAGACTATTCACTTAAGGGATTTTCAATGTTCACAAGAGATAAATCTGTGTCAATAGGAGTTTGACTCATCAGCTCTTCCATAATTTCTTTTTCATCATTCTGATCCCTTTTTAACTTTGAAATCTGGGTCATTAATTCATCTCTTTCCACTTCCCATCTGTTTTTCTCCTCTTGTAGTTTCAATGGGTTGCCTTTGTAATCCATCATCTCTTGATAAAATTTATCTTTTTCGTCTTGCGATGTAAATAATTCTGGGGACTGAGCATGTTCAGTATTTGGGATTTTAAGCTTCCTTTTTAATACCTAGATGGTATTTTCTTTTTCTTCTAAAAGCTTTTTAGTTTCCTGTACATTTCCTGGTTCGCTTCCTAATCTTATAAAACCCCCCCTGTAACTTCTTAATCTGGATCAGATTTGTTTTATTCTCTACTTTCTCATGCTTCAATTGGACTTCCATTTATCTACAAGGACCTGCAATTTGTTAACTTTCATAATAGCATGTAATAAATCAGAATATATAGCATCTCCAATTTTCTTATGGAGATGTATCTTATTGGGAACACTAATTTTATCTAACTTCACTTCCAACTCAGATACTTTTTTATCATTAACCACAACAAACTTCAAGGTATTTCTCTCCACATCTTGTGTAGAAATCAACGATGTCTTTTGATTCATTAGACTTCTAACTCAAGGAATCAAATTTCTAGCTTCCTTTGACGACTACATTTGTTTTTAGCATAAATTGACACTAAATCTACTCTAGACTTGAAACAGGAATTGGGCTCTACACTACCTTCTCCTCCAAAGGAATACTGATGTACATACACAGACTTCTTCGGGAACAAGACCATTTTCTTTGAATCCTCTGAAATTATTTCTTCTGAAACCTGATCATCCTGGGAGTATGTTTTGATATTTTTATATGAAATGATTTCATCCACATCCATACTCTCAGTCTCAACAATACTCCTCTTATTCAAAATACTAGTATTATCAGGTGTTTGAATAGCTGCAATCAACTCATTGCTCCTACCTTCATCAATTCCTCAACTTTCTTCAAAACAAGACAAATTGGCTATTTTATCTAAACCTTCGACAACTTGATGATCGAATAGTTTATTTTTGTTTGACTATTTTCTCTGAGAAATTATATGATGTGGATCATAATTGATTCTTTGCTCCTTATGGAAATCCATAACTTCTAATAACTTTTCTATAACCAAAAGGGAACTTTTGTTCTTGAAAATAAATGCATCAACTTTAAGAGCAAACTTAATATTTGAAGACTTTTTAAACACCCCAAAATGCTCTTCTTCTGCACACAATCTCTTCCTCATAAAATCAAGCGCAAATATTCTTGGATTCAGAAAAACAGGTAGCTTGTATGGTTCCCCAGTGAACCCATACACCCTCAAAATAGTAAAATATTTATATAAGAACTAGTCTCCTATTCTGTCCTCTGAGGAATACTATAGCATGCGTTTCATTTCTTCTAACACCCTTGGTAATACATCATCAAACATGAACTTGTACATCTCGGCCATAATTGTGTTTATAAACTCAAACATATTGATTTGTTTTGGAAGATCTGGAGAGAAAATGGTGGACAAGAAATGCAATTTTGACACATTTGAACACAACAACATATTCATCAAGTATGACTGATACTTAAAAAACCTGACTTTGGGAAATTTGACTAACTGGACATGGATAGTTTCAGCCAAATACTCATGCAGATTGAAACAATGGATTAAATGGGACTCAAGCTCAATTGAACTTATTCTCAATAAGAAAATTAAAATGACTTCGCTGATATGAATATCATCATCTAAACCTAGAATTTGGATGACTAAAGACATAACCATCTGCACCTCTTTTTTGAAAACGTTAACATTATACGGCAGAAAAATTCCTTCTAATGATTGACCCTCTTTAAGAATACTGGACGAAAATTGGCATCTAACTTTGGTTTCACAACTTTTGTACATTTCAACTAAGACAGACTCATTCAAATACTCACAATTATCAGGAAAATTATCAGGTAAGTTCAATATTCTGTGAACAGCTTTCACATCGACTTTACAAAGCATTTTGGATGTGGTATGACTCATGACAACTCTTTCGAAAGGGGAATAACTGTTTGTGCACTAGTCAACCAATTCGGGAAATGGTAAGACTTTCTCAATCACAAAATAGTATGAAAAAGAACTGCAAATATTCAAAACATCATTTCCCTGCAAATTACACTGCCAAAACCGCTCCTTCAAGACTTACACATTTTCAACTGATAAAACAGGGTCAGATACGTTTCTTTCCCTATCAATAATAAATTCATCCCTTTCATCCAAAACCCTACATAAAACTCCTAAACCCTGTTCCTTTTCCATAACAAACAATGGCAGCAATTCCTTGAACCATGTTTAAGTGTTTTAAGGCTTACTTGTGATTGTAAACACGTAGAAGTTGACTTGAAAAGATGGCGGAACGTCTCCTTCCTTTTTCCCATAGCACACAAATGAAATGATTTTTTAAACCAATTCAACTTTACCTTTATAATACGGTCCCTTTCCAGAGCCCTCATCAAGCGGTTTTTCCCAAACTACTTTTCTCTGCGGAATTCACTTCAAGTTGCCACGTGGAACATGGTTTACATTCTGCTACCACCTTTCCCTTTTAACCATATTTTAACTTTATCCTCCGGAACCAATAATGATTGTTGATGAGTTTTCACTTTTTTCTTAAGCTATTGGATTGATATTGGCTGTACACATTCCGCTAGCCTTTTCCATTTTTTTCAAGTGCGCATCTTTATTCAGCGAAGTATTTCTCAGCCGTGGATTTTTTTTTCTTTATTCCATAATCGTTGATCTTTAAGCTTTTTTAACCCTATCCAACTCTCTACATAACTTATCTCTTATGCATCTTTACCTGGCGATTCCATTTTAAACCGTAGATTTCACCTCAACTGCTCTACACCCTTGGATTGCATGCCAAATTAACCCTTATGTGCACTTTAATGATGTAATCACAACTATTATACTTTGTAAATTTAATATATCCTTTTATCTTCCTCAATAATACCTCTTCCTCAACTATTCAACATAGAGGTGTTAACAGATGGCACTTCCAATTGCTTAGTGAGCTATTGGATTCAGAAAATGGACAGATATTTTAAGATGAATCCTATGGCAGAAAGGGATGCCATCAAGTTGGAAGCCCTACATATTGATGGGGAGGCAATTTAATGGTGGTTTCATGGCATGAAAACATTAGTCCATGATCAAGAAGTCACCTAATAGGAGTTCACCAGAAAATTAACAAAAATATTTGACTAGAGAGATCTTGATAGCTCTTTCCAAGATTTGGCACACATAAGGAAAATTGGAACTCTAGAAGCATACATATCATAGTTCCAAAGGGTGGTTGTAATGGTCACTAACATATCATAATCAAGGGTGATCTTTTTGTTTACAAAAGGACTAACTGGACCATTGAAATGGTTTGTGAAGGATTACCGACCCACCATTTTGCAAGAAGCGGTGAGAAGGACTAGAGACCTGCAGGATGCAATTCCGAGGACCAAGTATCGTCCCAGACCTCCCATGCCTCATAAATTTCAGAATCAAATACCTCCTAATAGAAAATTTCCTGCCCTTGGCAAGAGATATTGCTCCTGTAAGGATCGGGAAGAATTGAGGAGGAAGAAGCTTTTTTGTTCCTTCCAAGAACCATGGGCTCCCAGTCACAAATGTGTGAAGGGAAAAGCACACTATATTGAAGTATTTTATGAAAGTTATGAAGAGGTGGTAGAATAAGCTGAGATGGATTATGAGGAGTATGAAACAACTAAATAAGAGGCACAGAACCATCAAACCAGCAACAAAATTACAGTACTTAGCGGAGTACCCTGGTCCCATACTTTAAGGATGAAATGAGTACCGCAAGGGCAGAAAATCACAGTCCTTGTTGATGTGGGTGCCACCCATAACTTTAATTATTAAAATATGGTGGAGAGGAGAAAAATACCTATTGATCCTTTCAAAGGATACACTATGGTCATTCCAGGTAACCATACCATGGAGTGGAACCGATGGATCCCAAATCTGCAAGTAAACATTGGTGACTATACTGTGAAAGACAAATTTTATGTTTTCAATGTGGTAGACACCAACATGGTGTTGGGAGTACAATTATTGTAATCTATTGGAGAGCACTCTATGAACTACCAGATACCAAAAATAAGTTTCAAGGATGCTGAAGGAAAACCAATGGTATTGAAAGGTATAAATACTTATCCCAGCCAAGTAATTTCTTCCAAAAGTACGAGATCTGTTATGAGGCATGGGGAAATTGAATGGGATGTTGAATTCCAAATCACCAATGAGGGAGCTACTGCAAAAGTTTCCTCTTGGCACAAAGATATAAAAAAATTGCTGCACAAGCATAAGAGATTTTTTGAAGACCTTCCACATGGTAGGCCACCTGACCATGGCATTGAACACAGGATTGAGTTGGAAGCTGGTACGCATCCAATAAAAATCCATCCCTATAAGAATCTAAATATATTCAAGGATTAAATTGATAAGGAAATCAAGTATCTCCTTGAGTTGGGCCTCATCAGACCAAGTTTCGGTCCTTTTGATTCTTCGGTGGTTCTGGTGAAGAAGAAGGATGGGACACTGGGGATGTGCATAGATTACTAAGATTTGAACAAGAAGACCATAAAGAATAGGTACCCAATTCCATGAATTGATGAGATTATGGATGAGATGTAAGGAGCCAATTTTTTCTCCAAAATAGATCTTTGGTCAGGGTACCATCAAATCAGAATGAGGGAGGAATACATACAAAAGAAAACCTTCCATTGTAACTTTGGCCACTTTGATTTTATGGTCATGCCATTTGGATTGAATAATGCAACAACAACCTTCCAATCATGCATGAACAAAGTGTTCAACAAACAGCTCCGTAAGTATGTCCTTGTGTTTTTTGATGATATTCTGATCTATAATATGACATGGGAGGAACAATTGCAGCACTTGGAGGAGGTACTCATTGTGCTTGCATATCTGTCATTTTTTTCCAAGATATCTAAGTGTGAGTTTGGCATGACAAAACTATTGTATCTTGTCCATGTGATCTTCCAAGAAGGGGTCAAGGTAGATCTAGAAAAAATAAATGCCATATTGGAATGGGCTATCCCAAGGAACCTCACTGAATTTAGAGGCTTCATTGGCCTTTGTAACTAATCCCACAAATTTGTCAAAGGATACTCTTGGTACACTGAACCCTTGAAAAATTTGACTAAGAAGGGAACATTTAGTAGGAGTGAGTAGGCCGAAAAATATTTCCAAAAAATGAAAGAGATAATGAGAAGTTGTCCAGTACTTGCCTTGCCTGATTTTTCCAAACCTTTTGTGTTGGAATGTGATGCTTCTAGTGTAGGCATTGGAGCTGTCGTAATGCAAGATAGGAATCCTATTTCATTTGAGAGTATCAAATTGAAGCCACATGAAAGGTTGTATTCCATATATGATAAAGGTATGTTGGCCATCATGCATGCCTTGGACAAATTTAGACAGTACTTGGTGGGAGGTAAATTCATTGTGAAGACTCATCACAACAGTATTAGACACTTGCTGAACGAAAAGGAACTCAGTGGCAGGAATAAAAAATAGGTGATTAAAGTTCAGTCTTATGATTTTGAAATTGAGTATAAAAAGGGAAAAATGAATGTTGTGGCTGATGCACTCTCCTGTAATCCCACATTCTCTTTGCTGCAAATGTTTAATGAATGGAAGATTCAGTTGGCTATTGAATATTCTAAAGATCAGTTTGCTTCTGAAGTTTTGGATACGGTAAACTAGAATGAAGAGTACAAATTTCATGATGACCTCATCTATTAAAAAAACATAATTTTCTTAGTGCCTGGATCTACACTAAAGAGGAAGATTTTAGAAGCTGCACATGATGCACTAGTGGCTGCCACCCTAGTTTTCTGAAGACTTACCGGAAGGTAAGGGAGAGATTTACTTGGAAGGGCCTTAAAGATGATGTTATCATGTATGTGAAGGAATTTTATGCATGTCAACAGAACAAAGTGGAGCACACACACCTGAATGGACTTCTCCAGCCTCTTCCTATTCTAGAACAAAAATGGGAAAGTGTATCCATGGAATTTATCAAAGGGATTCCAAAGTCACAGGGGAAAGAAAATATTTATGGGGTGGTGGACAAATTGAAAAAATATGCACACTTTTTTGCAGTAAGATCCACTATTTTTTCTAGTGAGGTTGTTTCCCTATTATTCAAGGACATTTCCATACTACATGGACTGTCCAGAATTATAATTAGTGACAGATATAGTAAGTTCACAAGTGCCTTTTGGTATGCATTGTTTGATCTGGTTAGAACAAATCTGAACATGAGCACAAGCTATCATCCCCAGACAGATGGGAAAACTGAAATGGTGAATCAATTTCTTGAAGGGTACCTCCGTAACTATGTTACAAGACAACAAGGAGCTTGGGAAACTTGGCTCCACCTTGGTGAGTTCTGTTCGAACACCACATTTCATCTTTCTATCAGAATGACACCTTTTTTGGCATTGTATGGGTATGAATCTCCAATTTTTTTATAATTAATGTTTGGAGATTGTAGGGCACAAAAATCTAAAGATTGGTTGTAGGAAAACCAAGACAACTTAAGAGCACTGAAAGACAGTCTGCAAATGTCTCAAAACCAACAACAGATGTATGTAAATAAGCATAGAATAGACATAGTTTTCCAAGTGGAAGACTTAGTGTACCTAAGGCTGCAACCTTACAGATAGTCTTCCTTAAAGAAAAAAGGGGCTGAAAAACTACAACCAAGGTTTTATGGACTCTACAAGGTTATTAGAAAGGTTGGTGAAGTGGCCTATGAATTTGATTTTCCAGCAAACAACAAAATCCATAATTTTTTTCATGTGTCTTTTCTGAAGAAAGATGTTGGAAAACAAATAGTAGCTTCTGAAGAGCTGCGACCTTTGGATGATGAAGACCATTTGTTCTTAGTACCAAATAAAGCATCGATGAGCATTGAAAGGAAATTAAGGAACATAACAATAAAGGAATATTTGATACAATGGAAATGATTACCTAATGAAGATGCTACTTGGGAGGGTGAGAAGATATTGCAACACCCTGCTTTGGTTCTACTTGAGCAAAATAATATTTGGGAGGGGATGACTGTCATGTCCCCTCAATTTGATCATTAAAAGTGTTGACCATGCTGAAACTCCTAGGCATTCAAATTAAAAATTAATTATTCTTCCTAGGGAAATTTTGTTAATAATTATTATTGAGGCATGTATGTGAGGTGGAAATAATATTTCCATGTCATGGGGGCGCATTGGGAAAGTCAAATTTCCAAGGTAGAAAGGAGGAAACTCTATGACAAAAGCAGTCAGAGACAAAAGGATAAAGTGCCTAAAAGAATCCAGAGACAAAAGCATGAAATTTTTGCAAAGGGAGGGTGCAGTTTCCTCTTGTAGAACTAAGAAAAGCTGTAAGGACAAAAGTAGAATATTTTTGGGAAAGGTGAGCACAATTTCCTTATGGAGTCTCAGTCTAAAAATCCAAGAAAAGAAGAAAGTTTTCATAAACAAAAGCAAAACATATTTGAATAAGGAGGGCATAGTTTCTAAATCAGATGGATGAGTTGGACATGGAAATAGTTCCACACAGTCCTACATTCCAAATTTCCCAAGGAGGGAACCTATGTGGCTAGGGTTAGGGCTTCTAGGTGGTTGACTTGCTCTCACGATTCACCTCTGGCCTCCACTTGCTAAACAGGTCACCCAGGATGCTATTAAAGGAAAATTTGACCCCATTGACTCATTTTGTTTGATGTGTTTATTTATCTATGCTATTTGAGCATAAATTTATGAGTGATGAGCCTCAGACACTTGGGAGATGAGCCCCAAACCTTCCATTCTCAACTCTTCCATTCCTATTCACAACTATTTGCAGGTATGGAGCACTTGAGGATCAGCCATTGATGTCCTATCAAAAATATTTTGTATCCTCTATCACGTTCGGTCGAGTTCCAGTGAATCCCATGCTTCACCTATGTTCTCAGCCCTTTTCTAGTCATGTTCTAGGCCTCATGCCCACCATTTTTGGAATCTCCTTATGTAATGGTCAGTCTATCACATGATTTCTGATGTGTAAAAGCATATAAATCTGTGATTTATATTTATCAAGTCCAAATAACTCTATCCATGAAAAGTTTACCTTCAGTTTCACATAAAAAGCTTCTTTTATCATTGTAATGGGGAAACTTGATGAATCTGAGTGCAATAAGGAAAAATAAAGGTTGGGGGGATGATTGGAAGGATTTAATATGCTCATTTAAGTGTTAATTTTTTTTTTATAATTCATATACAGTACATAATTGAATCTGCTACGAATTATCTGCTTTATTTTGTAGCCTAGATAGAATGTTAGTTTAAAATGACTAGTTTTGCAATTTCTAATATAAACTTATTTATGTCCACTCAAATAGAGCCTTGTAAGTTCCCATGGGTCACTGAAAAAACCATATTCCCTCACATAAATCCTTATCATTTTTTAGTTGGGGCTGTACTATCTTTTGGGATCCTCCATTGCACAGGTTCTCACTAGGCCAAAACTCTTTGAAATTGCCAATTCTTCCCTAAATACTCCAGACAACTCCAGATCTGTTAGAAAATATTCCAAACCATATTTTCAGCTGTATGAAATCCTGACAAACCATATTCACTTTTCCCTAAGGCCCTGTCCGGAAGAACGAAAGTAAGTTCCCTAGTTTCATGGTTGGGTGACCCAGAAGCATGGGAGTTGGTTTCCGCATAGCGAAAGCTAAAACATGAATGGAACCCAATATAAATATTTTAGGGGAAAGGAATTCAATGTTCTTAAATCAATCTATCTTTTCTTCCCACTTCCTACTCCCTTGTCTGCAAATTTTCCCAGCAAGAAACCTTTATTTTCCTAGTTTGAACGTAGTATGAGTGGATTTAATTCAAATATCAGAAATATAATTTAATTTGCAGAATTATTTAGTGTTCAGGTCTGCATATCAGACTTGGGACATTACAATTAACTTATCTCATATAAATCAATATTAAATTCCTTCTTTTTCTATGCAACAACATGAGGTTCAATGGAGGAGGCCATGGTCGACATTATCTCTGCCAACCCATTTATACATTTCATTGCATGATTATAATTCTCACTATGGTTTTCAAAAATATATGTGGCTCATATTTGGCATCTCTCGAATTCAATTGATGGAAAGGAAATTTCTATTGTGTATTTTGACATATAATTATGTTTACAATTTACCAAGTTTGCCATATATTGAGACATTTCTCTCACACTCGGTTCTCTATTATTTCTCTAAACCTAGAAATCATTGTCAACAAACAATTAGTTGGGTATATAAAATCAAAATGAATAACAAAATGTACACTATTCATTAAAAAAGAAATATACTTACAAATATGTGTCGTTTTGCTTGAAACCTGCCTCGACCAAAAAAATATCAAGCCTTCACAAGGTCTCTTGATTTATTCCCTCTTGTACTCTTTTCCAAATACTATTCAACACACATACTTTCCTTCATACCTCTTTGAGAGTCAAGCTTCTCTCCCTATATTTTCTATCCAATAATAATTTTCTGCATTTATGCCCGAAATTCATCATCAAAATTCTCATTATGTGCTTGTAATATTTAACAGAAATCCTTCCACCAATAGTGTCAAAAGAATTTTTTATTAGTTGGATCACTTGATCAACATTTCTTGGATGTTGATTTTCAAATTTGGATTTCTTAATATACAAATGAGACCTTATTCTCATGCACAACTCTATGTCTCACCTTGAAGCATTTGGTCCAGTAGGCCATCCATCTTGTACCTCAACCAAGTAAGCCTTCTTACCTTCTGATTTTGTTTCTTTGGATTCCATTTCTATGCACCTATACAAGCCTATACTAATTCTTCATCTTTTGATGAAAGATAATATATATTTGGAACTAGGACTGGTTGATGAAAAACCACTCATATATGTGGATACAACAGGTTTGGCTCCTAGCATCTTGTTTGGAGGATATGTAATTCGTGTTTCTTTTGTGGAAGAAGGATGAATTGGTTCCTCATTGGCCACAATAGGTATGTCACTAGCTATATTACCAATCCCCTCAGGTGTTCCTTAAAATATTGGTTTTAATTTTAAATAAAGTTCTCGCAAGTCTGACTGTCTAGCATATACCAAATAATTAGGAATATCTTAGACATGATCATTTGTATATCAGAAACATGGTCATTAGTATTTTCAACTTCATATCCATCTCCATTTATTGATATACCATGGTGTTGGCTTCCATGAGTTGGAAACGATATGTCTTTGCTTACCTTTTGTTTCTTCTAATTTTCTATAGAATCTAACTTTCCCCTGTAAATAAAAAAACTTGTCAATTAGAATTGAAAGCATGCATGGCCTACATCATCAAATAGATTATATACAATTTTCATGAAATATATGGCATAGAAATGAAAAGGTACAAGGATTAATGACTTAATTATTTTCCAAGCCAAGAGATGGAAAATAATCTTCATTTCTTGTGATGTGTTCTTTACGAACACATTCGTATTCTGTCACATTTCCATCGTTGCTAGCGCCACCTTTGTGTTTCGATGCCTTACTTTTCATATTATTTATGTCCAATATTTCACATAAAAAACATCATTAGTGCATGGAAAAATAAATACTATAAAATATATTGATTCTAAAATCATGTATAATGATTAATGAGAATGAGTAGACCATATTTCCTTGCATATGATATGGTTCTATATGATGTCTAAATGTGTGATATTTAGTTTGGCATAGTGCAATTTTATTATAACAATGAAGTGAAGGTCAATATGAAACACAGTCAAGTTCATAGTTTGTGAATTGGGCATGCCACACCCCTAATTGAACCAACCAGTCTCAACAACACTATAAAACCATACCTAAAGAATTTTTTTCAAAATGAGTTTATGTCACCTTATGTTATCAAAAAAAATTCATTTGCACAAGATATTGTTGGATATCATGCTTCTTTTAACTGTTAATATATATGATATTGTACATGCATGCATTCTATACTAAAAGTAAAAGAGGATGCTTATGCAACCAGTCATGGCCAAAATCGATCAAGTTAGTACCAAATATGCCCACAAAAAAATATCCCCTTGAGCACATGACATACAAGAGACATGTTAATCAAAGCATACAAAACATTAGATAGAGTCCCTTCCAATAGGCCCCAAACGAAACATATTGACAAAATTTAGGTAGTGTAAATATTGATGGAATTTTCATGAAGATCACATCTAAAACACATAGAGAGAAAGTTTAGGGTTGAAGATTCAAATTTTATGTCTCTTGGTTTTGGACAGCCAAAGTATGTTCAGCTATGCAATGCATTGTCTTCTATTGATCAACATCCATATATTTTCAGTAAAGGGAAAAATTTATTGTTGCATAAGTAGGAAAATTATCATGAATTGATGGTCCATAAAGAAAATTTCCAACCATTTCAATCTTCAGCTAGAGTACCTTCTTTACACATTAAAAATAAATGCAAATGTGCATTTTCATGATTGCCACATACTTGGGAGTTGGGACAACAAGAAAAACAATCACTGATGTGGTAGATATTTTCATCCATCAAATCAAGGTTACCAAACCCTATTCTCAAATCTGATTTGCACAAATGTGTATTTTCATGACTGCCACATACTTGGGACAATAGCAGAAACAATCATTGATTTGTTAGCAATTTTCAGCCATCAGATCAAAGGGAACAAACACTACTCTCAAATCTGATTTATTTTTCTATATCTGTAACTTTAATGCCTTTAACATGAGTTCAATTTGATAGTATAAATATTTGGGATCTAGGTAAGTGCCTCAAGGGAAATCCATGTGTCATGACCTAGAGTGCTCTACTAAGATATGCCTTTAAAATACACCATAGAAATATCAACTATAACCCATCATGAACATCCATATGTTAGTGCATCATTAACACTATGGTCTCATCACAATAACAAAGAAAACAAATATATCATGAAGGAACATAGGCCATCCCAAAGCTCTATCAACTTGTAATCCCTGTTGAGAATGTGATATAAATCACATTTTGACACCCATGCAAAATGGGGAGCAACATCTGGCTCCAATTGTGGGACATGTTCTCATCTCAAGAGTGCAAGAGAACCTTAGAATCTTAACATTACTTGATAAAAATTATTATCCCAAAATATCAAAACCAAAATCCATATAGTGGGATGGATAACCTAAACATACATGAACACTACATCACATCCAATAGTTTTTACATCAAGTTTGGGTTTAGAACAATAGAAACCATTGATACAAAGTTAATTCTACTCTACTCTAAAGGTCTCACGAGTTTATTTATCCTACCCTAATCTAAGCATCAAATGAAGAAAATATTGGGTGAAATCATAAACCCAATGTAACCATCTGCTCATATCATCAAGGTCATGGCATATTCCCTTGTTCTTGGTCACCAACTAAAATAATGATACATCAAATGCCACATAAATACAAGCTAGAATATCCAATATATGTAATCCAAAATATGAAATATTCTTGTGGATAAGGCCAAGGGAAACAAAATCATGCCAAGAAAAGAATACACCATTACAAGGGTCCTCTATCCAAGATTGGATATGATTAATACAAGCATGGAAATCATGGATCAACCTATCATCATCATAAAATATCTCCTCAAGCAATAAGGGATTAATGGGTTCCTCAAATCCTGAATACTTCTCAAGTAAATTCTCCACATTATATGAGCATAAGATATGACATGAATTTTTAGACATAGAAAAAGAAATAAGACTCAATTTTGGGGCTTGAAAATCTATGCAATGAAGCTCCAAACTAATATCTTGATGCCCTAAATAAATTTCCACATTAAAATCACATTTCCAATTTGAGATTACATGCCCCAAAAGAAAATAAATGAAAGATTTAGATGGATGAAAAATTCTATCATGAAAACAATGTTGTACCATAAAATTTTCAACCTCTGGATCATACTTTACCACTAAAAAATTAGGCATGATATGACAAATACAAGACACAAAATATGGTTGGAAAATTTATGTATTTTTAGGCCCATAAACCTGCTCCAAATGGCCAAAAAAAGTACATAAAAACCCTTCAAACATAGCTAGAAATCACCCTAATCCCCACCCCCAAATAGTCCTAAAATTAGAGGAGATTGTTGAAACAAATCTGTAAAATTGAGCTCAACATGATGCTTGAGATCAACTTTTTAAATATAGGAATATGGTTGGAAATCCTCATTTATGTTTGGTTGTTCCAAAGGCTCGAAATATACAATTTTCTCAATATATGCATCACTATAAGTGTCATAGATGGGATCCCAAAATATTCCATATACTCCATGTGCATACTATAATCAACAATTTGAAACCTTGCATCTAAATCATCATGAAAATGGGAAATGCATGCACTATATTCCTCATCATCAAACAAGGGTTTCTCTTTCATCTACATTTCCTGAAAAATCGTGATAAAATTCAACAACGAATTCATATTTTGATAAGAACTCAATCTGACCAAGCCCTCACCATAATAAGGAGAAAAAATTGGTGTATCAATGATTTCTTCACCATGTTCATCATGGACTTGTTCATGTGCTTCAAGGGATTTCTCTTTTCTATCATGATGTGTTATACTAGGTAGGATTGCATTAAGATCTTCAATAATATTTTCATTCTTGTCTTCTTTTTCATCATGCGAATGCTAGAGAAACACCTTGAAAACTATACAATTGAAAAAAAATTCTTGTTACGAGGATTTTCATACCATTATAATGCACGATGCTCCAAAATACACACAAATACTCTCATCAAATCATCCTCATCAATAATATTAAAATTATCTACAACTTTGATGAAGGATGCAATGTGTAGGATGTCCAAATCATCATAACCTTGAAATGATTTAGTATAATTAAAAAATACATCATATCCCTCATTTGGAAATCTAGGGATACCCAAAAAATCAATTTGAGGAAAGTTCTTGTCAATCAAAGGGCCATGGTTTTTAACTTAAAAATCCATTTCTTTTATTCAAAATGAGAATACCAATATAAAAATGCACCATTATCATACCTTATATCAAACCAAAAGGATGTGTGGAGTTAGTAAGATGAGCCTTTAAAGTGCCTTCAAGATGTTGCATGTGTTCACCCCTACATACAACAATGCCTTCAAAAATTTGCAAAGGAACATGGGCTTCATCTCTTCATGGAATCACTATGTGAAAAGAAAAATATTCAATAATAATCATCTCACAAAATATCATGAAACAATCTTTAAATTTTTGAGAAATTTGATTTTATCCTCGTCAATGGCACAAAAAATATTGCATCTCCAACTTGCATGTATGATTAAATTCTAACATAATATCAATACTATCTAAAGAGGAACTCAAGAGGGGAGGCCAATGTCACCACACCAACCCTCTTCACACATTTGGTTGGTTTTTTTCCAACTCAATTAGGACTTCCCTAAGATAATATTATTAGGGCTATAAGGAATGACACACAAGGTGAGGTGAAGAGTAGCTCTAACAAAACATTTTTATTTTTTATAGTATAGGGTAAAAGAGGATATGGAAGGACAAGATATATCACTCTTATTAGAACGTGTGCTAAATTTTGAATATTGCTACACAAGGCATCTGCACTAACTGCCCTTCAAAGGTCCAGACCAGTGAAAAATGAGGGGTAAGGTCCAAAAAAAAAAATCATGACTTATTGCCTAGAGGTATGCAGAAAGGGGTTTGAAGATGCTAGGGAGGCTTATTCCCAAGCCTTAAGGTCAGAGCGGATCCAAAATATTTATGCACGAACTTGGAAATGATATTGATATGAAAATTTTGATTAATGATAGATCTTGGCTAGAATGAATGTTGGATATCCAACCTGCAAAAAAATATCAACGGTCCAGCAGAAAGTTGGAAGAGGGAAATGCTAAGTTTTGACCATAGAAAGTTCAAATCCTGATTTCCACTTTCCGCGATTAGGATTCGACGACTTAGAGTGTGTCTTCCAGAGATCAATGACTTGGCAAATAAAAAAGGGTGGAGATTGGAAGGCAAAAAACTTAAAGAATTTGATCGTGAAAGGTTTAAGTTCCGCATTCTGTGATCCACAAGATCTATGGTTCAAAGAGCTCCAGCACAAGATCGACAGTGTAGAAAGAAATGACGGAAGTGGAAAGGTCAAACTGAGCTCTGAGAAAATTGAAAGTCCAATTTCTGCATTTCATTTTTGGTGAAAGGTGGAAGCATAAATTCAGAGGCTAAAGAAGAGAAATTTTAGTAAAGAAAATCGGAGGATCCGCATCCCATTTTCTGCTAAAAATGAGGAAGAGGAAGGGCGGAAACATAAAGGAGGAGGATGGAAAAGACATAAATTTAGTCCTGAAAAGGTGCAAATGCATTCTCCATGATTTGTAGGATCAAGGGTATAGAAATATGTTAGAATAATCAACCCAGAGTTACCTACCTTAGACATTAATTAAATCATTTTTGTCTTATTACCTAGTCTCCTAGATTCCACTCTATGCTAGTTTCCTTCTACATGTCCTAGAAGTCAACACATGCCAAAACTGAGTCATGGAGCACTTGGGAAACTTCCTGGAAACCCATTTTAGCATGTTTTCTTTATTCTAGATCCTCCAAAGTGCATATCTATTTTTTCTGAAAAGCTGCCTATTTTATTGAGAATTAAGGCAAAAGGAAAAGCTAGACTAGGTGTAGTCGACTTGTTTTTTACCCACATCATCCTCCCTCCTTTTCTCCTAATAAAAGCACATATGATTTATATTTCCATCCCTCATTAGCTTTCCTACTTTACATAGCCAATTCGTGAGCATCTTGATGGATTTGGAAACTACTTTATGCACCTATGGGGGATTTGACTAGATTTAGTAAGCTTACTTTTTGACCTTTTCGAATGGAATCCTTATGCATTTGAATCTCTCATGTAATTATATATTGCAGCAGCCTATTAATTCACAAGTTTGGATATTGTACACTTATTCAATACAGATTAGTGTAATTGTTCTATCTCTTGGGTTCAATTTCCATAAGGTATCAGAGCCTTTGTATATTGATTTCTTTCCTTCCATATTTCTATTGCAGGTTCAACATCTTAACTGGGAGCATATTCTGCTAATTGAAGGGCATAGTTTCTGAGCTATGGACCAATCCCAGAAGATCATCTTGACTCCATTCAATTTCTTTGAGTGGAAATCTGAGATGGAGATATTGTTGAGAGCGAAAGGTCTCTACAGGGTGACTATGGCAATTGAGGCAGAGCCCAATGCAGCTATAGAGAAAATCAAATGGCACAATAGGAGGGATGAGGCCTATGGTATTTTGTTTCTAAGCATTTCAAGAGACCTCCTTTTCCATCCTGATGGATTGACATCACCTAATGAAGTGTGGGAGAATATTGTAGATATTTTTGGTAAGATGGATGAGATGAGAAGACATTAAATAAAGAATGAGCTGATATCCTTGAGTCCCATTAGCTTTGAATCCTTGCAACTCTATTTTTCCAAGTTTAAAGCCCTTGTTTTGCAGCTAAAATAGTGTGGGATCGAAAATAAGGAAGAGCAACTAGTTTTGGCCATACTATCAAAGCTTGGACCTGACTATTCAGTGTTTTTTTCGACCTTCCATGCCACCAAGTTGACAGCTCAAGCCTAGAAGATGCCTAATTTTACAGAGTTCATGGAATCCCTCACATAGGAACAAGATACGTTGGTGATGATAGGAACCATCAAACCTTCCAAAGGCCAAGCTTTGGTTGCTAGAGATTCAAAGGTGGATTCAAAAAGAAAGAAAAAAGCTAAAAATCCACCTGAGCAAAAGAGAGACAAGAACAAATCTCAAGAGGAGCCCCAAGGTTCCAAGAATAACTTCCAGAAGAAGAAGAACAAAGGAGAAATGAGCAAGTGCGCATACTGCAGTAAGGGCTATCATCCTGAGAGCTCTTGTATGAAGAATAAAATTAACAAGTTGACCCAACTCCTAGAGAAGAATAACATCTCACTTCCTAATTTCTCAAAGAAGAGGGAAGGAGGATCAAATTCATGTGACAGAGAGAGAGTACATGCCTTGGTTGCTAGAACATCAAGCCCACCTATCTTCATCATAGACTCTGGAGCTTATAGAAATATGGTTTTGACAAAAGAGGCATTCTCCTCTCTTGACATGTCGAAAGGTCCACCAATAGTTTTGGGAGACGAATCTCTCATTGACAGTTTGGGGAAAGGAAGGATTTATCTTGACCATGGTAAGTTCAATAATGTACTGTATGTTCCAGGTCTTGCCTCTAATCTCTTGTCAATGTATCAGATGACTCACAATCGGTCTCCAAAGAAGTTCATCTTCTCCCATGATTATGTTGAAATAACTAAGATTTCGAATGGTAAATTCATAGAAAAATGTGTTGTTGATCACACTTCGAAGGTATACATGTTTTCCGATTTTCTACCCTACTCAAAACCCTCTGCTCTTCTGATTCATGCTAATGATGCAAGCAAGCTTTGGCATGAAATATTTGGCCATCTTAACTACAAGTATCTTTCTTATTTGAGTGAAAAATATATGTTCATAGGGTTACCAA
Source organism: Pseudotsuga menziesii (assembly GCA_001517045.1). NCBI lineage: Eukaryota > Viridiplantae > Streptophyta > Pinopsida > Pinales > Pinaceae > Pseudotsuga > Pseudotsuga menziesii. The sequence goes on along the minus strand of LPNX011181694.1, from coordinate 483,140 downwards.
AGATCAAGTTTTACAAGGGAGTTTGTCAAGGTTGTATCCTAGGAAAACACCCAGAGCACAAATATGAGAGAGCTAGTCATGAGAGAACCTCTGCACCTCTTGAGTTGATACACAGTGAGATTTCTGGTCCATTTCCTCATATGTCCATGAGTCAAGACAAATATGCACTGACCTTCATAGATGACTTTTCCATCTATTGTTGGGTTCACTTCGTAAAGCATAAGTATGGAGTTTTTTACCTCTTCAAAGTCTTTAAAGCCTTGGTTGAAAACCAGTCTAGGAGGAAATCAAGATCCTCAGATATGATAATGGTGGTGAGTATGTCAATTCTAAGTTCATTCATTATTGTAAATATGCAGGTATTCAGATGCAACATTCGATCCCTTACACGACACATAAAAATGGTGTTGCTGAGAGAAAGAACGGGTCACTGAAGGAGATTGCAACCTGCATGATGGAGGATAAGAATCTTCCACCAACATTTTGGGATGAGGCTATAAAATGGGAATCCTACATCCAGAATAGGGTTCCTCATAAGTATCTTGATGGTATGACTCCTTTCGAAGCTTGGAGTGGGCACAAGTCAGATGTGACCCATTTCAGGATTTTTGGCTCAAAGGCTTGGGCTAGAATTCCAACTGAAAAGAGAAAGGCTTTGCAGCCCCAAATCCAAGAGTGACTATTTGTTGGGTATTCTGAATATTCAAAAGGGTACAAGCTGATCAACTTGAGCACTAACAAATTCTTCATTGAAAGAAGTGTTCAGTTCCAAGAAGAGCCTTTAGTAGGAATTGAAGTTGGAGAGTCTTCTTCACCACTAGATCCATTGATTGTAAGTGGAGAGACTAATAAATTTTTTGATTCTGATATGTCTGATAATGATGATTTGATTGCATATATTGACAGTCCTACAAGACCAAAATGGGTAGAAAAGACCATTCATGCAGCAGGGGAACTAGCTGGAAATCCTAGTGACACTAGGAGGACTAGATCTCAATTTGAGAGTGCCCATTGTATGAAAGATCCTTTATTTGATGAGAAGTGCTATCTGATGGTTGAATCAGATCCATGGACATATGAATATGCAGTACATGATCCAAGATGGAAAACAGCCATGAAAGAAGAATTTAGCTCGCTCCAGAAGAACAACACTTAGGAACTGGTTGATCTTCCCCCAAGGAGGAAGCTAGTTCAATGTAAGTGGGTTTTCAAGACTAAGTTTTCTGCTGATGGTTCAAATTTGAAATATAAAGAAATATTGGTATCCAAGGGATACTCACAATTACATGGTATTGACTACAATGAAACCTTTGCACCAGTCACAAAGATGGACTCCATAAGTATAGCTTTAGCCATTGTAGCTTCGAAGCAGTGGGAGGTACATCACATGGATGTGAAATGTGCTTTCCTAAATGGAGCTCTCATTGAAGAGATTTACATGTAGAAACTTCAAGGGTTTGTTTCTAATCCATATATAGTGTGCAGGTTAAATAAATCATTGTATGGGCTCAAGCAATCCCCCAGGGCTTGGTATGCCAAGATTGATGGCTTTCTGCTATCATTGAGTTTTGTTCAATGCAAGTATGATCCTAATGTCTATTTTAAGCTGATTCATGGTTCTTTGATGATTATTGTCTTATATGTGGATGACCTTCTCATTACAGGAAGTTCAAAGAAAGAGATTGCCTCCTTGAAGGATGCAATGAACCATGCATTTTCTATGACAGATTTGGGATTGTTGAGCCAATTCTTGGGTCTCAAAATTGCTCAATCCCAACATGGAATCAAATTACATCAGTCCAAGTACACCTTATATTTTTTGAACAAGTTCAACATGAAAGATTGCAAGCCAAGCAAGACTCCTTTCCTTTCAGGAGTTAAGCTTGAAGAAGTAGGTTCTTCTCCTATGGTAAATAATACATTGTATAGGCAGTTGATTGGGTGTTTGCTTTATCTTACACACACTCGACCTGATCTATATTATGCAGTTAGTGTGGCTTCAAGATACATGTACTAGCCTCATGAGATCCACTGGAGAGTAGCCAAAAGGATCCTAAACTTTGGTCAAGGAACAAGAATTCGTGGGACCTTCTACAAAGCAAAATCTGATCTTGATTTGATTGGATCTATAGATAGTGATTGGGTAGGTGACAACACAGATAGAAAGTCAACATCAGGATATGTGTTCATGCTTGCAAAAGGACCAATTAGCTAGTCAAGTGAGAAGCAGAGTTCCATAGCACTATCATCTACAGAAGTAGAGTATAGAGGAGTTATAAATGCAGCAACTCAATGTTTGTGGTTGCAGGGAATACTTGGATAATGTGGCTTCGAATCAGAGTTTTCAACTATTATCTACTATGATAATCAGAGCACCATTCGAATCTGCAATGATCTAATTCAGAGACAGTGAACCAAGCACTTTGAGATCGACATGCACTACATCAGACAGCTTGTGCATGATGGTACCATTCATCTACTCTTTTGTGCATATTCAGAATAAGTAGAAAACATCTTGACCAATTTTTTTTGTGAGAAGATATTCAGCAATATCAAATCACTATTGGAAATTGTTGATCATGCTGTGAAGCATGATTGATGACAATATTTCCAAATTTTGTTTTCACCACATCATCCTCCCTCCTTTTCAGGGATAATTTTAGGGGTGAAATTTATCCCAATGAGCTATTTTTCCATGTTTTTCTCCAAAAAAATATTCTCCATTTTGCATTTTTTGAAGCCCTGTTTCACCCAATTTTGATGGAGTAAAATGTTTTCACCCTAAAAATTGCCCAATTATTATATAAACCATATAAAATCCTTGGAAATTAAAATATTTTTTGAAAAATATCGCCAAACATTTTATAGTTTGCATTTTAATAATTCGTAAGATTCACCAACATTTATACACTTTTAAATAAGTATGGTTCCTTAAAATCATCCCTACTCCTTTTCTCCTAATAAAATCATGTATGATTTGTCTTTCCATCCCTCATTAGCTTTCCTACTTGACTTATCCAATTCGTGAGCATCTTGGTGGATTTGGAAATTGCTTTATGCACCTATGGGGGATTTGACTAGATTTAGTAAGCCTAATTTTTGACCTTTTTTAATGGCATCCTTATGCATTCGTATCTCTCATGTAACTATATATTGCAGCAGCCTATTACTTCACAAGTTTGGCTATTGTACACTTAATCAATACAAATTAGTGTTATGCTCCAATTTCAGTCTCCTTTGGTGTTAATTTTGCATGTTTGATTAGCAATTTTGTGAGTGTAATTGTTCTATCTCTTGGGTTCAATTTCCACAAAATACTCCTCCATCCTTGATCTCAAATCAACAGTGGAGATTGATTCCACTGATCTAACCTAAACGAAGAAAATAACTTTCCATATCTGCGAAATCACTTAAAGGGGCATGTGTTTCAACGGTCAGGATTAAGGATAAGGTAAGATCTATGGCTGAGTTTCATTTTGTAGGTGGAAGATTGAAGGCAATTCGAAGCTATTGCATATTGTTGAAGAGCCATCGTTTTTAGTCAGCAGGCATGGTTTTTAGGTGTTTGATTGTCCATTTTTGTCCAACATGCGTGTCCTAGCATGCTTTCCTATTTTGTTAACAATCATGGTGAATCTTCCAAACCATAGGTTGTTGGGATTTTATGATCATTTGGGTTTGATCCCCATTTTTGTAACTTATTTTAGGGATCTGTTTCGAGGTTGGTATTGGGAGCCCAGGATGCTATAAATATACCCTCAATAGAGGAAGAAAAGGTTGAAAAATTTCGTTTAGTCCTAGAACTGTCAATTATTCCCTTTATGTATAATTTACTTTGAAATTTTTCCATTCATTTTATTTTATTTTATTTCTTATGTTTTTTTATTTCATTTTAAATTTATTTCTTGCATCTTGGATACATATAGGGTTAGACTTAGCTCCCAGTTTGATAAATGAGTGAGTTTGTTTGTAATTTAATCAAATAAGAATTATATTATGAAATGATTGATTAAACATGTTGTATATGAAATTTGGTAATGGATTCATTATGCTCCATCTATATGCACACTTCCAGATTGCTAGGTCAATGCTTTTGTGTAGGTTACAAAGCTCTATCAAGCAATGATGGTTTATTTAGTCATTGGGTTTTATTATAACTTGTTAAGTGATAGTTGGCCCTATTTCTACACTCGTCAAGAAAGCAGTACTTCCCCAAAATCCAAGAATGCATTCAATTTAATGCTCTATACCCTATCTATTTGGTATGAATGAGTGATTGATCTCCAAAGAAAGAGAGGAACGCTACTGAAACTATTGCATAAGAAACCATGGCCATGATATCACGTATTCAAAAGGAGAATGCATCTATTGAGATGGAAGCATGCCAAATAGAGAGAATGGATTAAGAGAAATCAACTTATGATGAAGAAGCAGTTGAAAGAGATCCTAGTGAGGCATGAGCTCTAACATGGATGTTGCCCATCTGCTGAGTTCAAAGAATCTTCGAAACATGAACTATCTACTATTGTTGAAGCACCAGAAAAGCTTAAGTTTGAATTGAATGAGGGACTCCATTTAGAAGAAAGTCCACACAAAACTACTACCACACTTTCATATCCCATTGCTTCCATTCCCATCACTTTGGTTTCCTCTCACCCTATGATCTCTTCAAGGAGTTCTTTTATACCTCCTTTTCAGGTTAAAGGTGAGCTAGGTTGGAGAGGTTCTACAACAACAAGTGCATTTCATCCTACTGAGCCATGAAAAACTCCACGAAGGTCCCAAAATGAAATTGAGAGTATAGCCTCTGATGTTCCATCAACGTAAAAACTGCCTCGCCCTTTGTTTGATATTAACATTGCACATCATGACCCATAAGAAGAGGCTAGAAATCCTATGATCCATCTTGCTCAGCAATCATTAGGTTCAAGGCTTGATTTGGATATCAACCGTGTTGATGAGGGGGAAGAAAATGATATAGTTTTGGATACAGAGATTATAAATAATGAAGGGAATGACTCTTCTATTAGAAGCAAGACAGTTAAACATGAATTTGAATTGAATGTTGGGATATGTCTGGAAGATGCAGTAGCAGTTGATCCTGTTGATGCTCGTATGAACTTGTGGATCTCTGGCTGTGCAGGTTTAAAAATTCCTAGTGAAATGAGCAATTTACCCCCTTGGAATCAGTTGGGAAGCACATTTCCTTCACCTACAATGCCTAATTTTGTGTCATTTAAGAAAGAAACTCCTTTTACAGGGTCGTTTACACCTGCATACTTTAATGTGGGGCAAGGACATGGTATCCCACCTTTTCACCCTGATACGTGTAGTTTGCGAGCTGAGCTCTCATCAGCTGCTTCATTTGTAGCCCTTCCTTACCCATATCCCTCCCCACATGCTTTTTCATATGCTGAAACAAAATACACACTTGGATACGAATTTGGGCTTGACATTGATGCTAAGAAATTCTCTAATGGGAATAGAGTCAGCATACTACAAGTCAATGAAGTGGAAATCCATATGCATTGTTGTTAGCTTTGAAGCTTCATGACAAACACCCTTTAGATATCAGAAATTTATGTGAAATGATATCACATGCATACAATCTGAGTGACCTATTTAAGCTAGAGCATATGCTTCATCTAGTTCCTACATTGAAAGAAACATCCTTCTGTCATCCTCGAGTTCATTCTGTCTGGAAAGTTCTGGTAGGAATTTTGTTTGGAGACATGCTTGTGGTCAACAAATATGCAACAACATCCCATTCTACTCAAAAAAAAAAAAAAAGTAAAGAACACAAACAGTAAAAAAATTGGCCAGTAAGTTTGTTACAAAAGTAGGGTGCTTATTATTTGGTCAGAAATTAACAGTTAAATAGTAGCAGTCAACATAAGAACTCTAGTATGGATTAGATGTCCTTGCTGTGCTAGTAGAAGTTGCTGGGATATTTTAATTTGATATTCAACTCTAAATAAATAATACACATGTCACAGTTAGTTTATACTCTTTCTATTTTTAGTAGAATTACATCCAAAAAAAGTGGATCTAGGAGCAACTCAACTAAAGACCACTTTTCCTATATATTGTAAGTTTTTGTTTTGAAATAGGGGCACTCATGGGGTTCAAAGAGACCAGCTTCTCATGCTACAATATGATAAATTTTATGACTGTGTAAAGACTTCTTTCTAAAATGAATGATTCTTTTATCTATGGGATTTAGGTTTAAATCTTTATATTGTTTTAATATTTTGTGGTTTTTTTTTAACCTTTGTCTGCACTTTTATTTATATGGATGTCTTCTATATGGATACCTGTGTTGGCAAGTGATTATTATTGTTGATAGATGTTTGAAATTTATTTTTGAACACCTATATTTTACATATGATGTAGTGAATGTAAACTGTTTTTTTCTTCTTTGTATTATTATGATTTGAACCTATCTCCTATATGTTGAACTGTTATTCTTTATTTTAAATCTTGTCCTTACACTTTCATTATCTAATTTTTTCAGATCTTCTATTTTGTGTACATGATTTTGTATTCTTGGATTTTTATTGTTATCCCAAAATCAATAAAAACAATCCTTAATTTCTGAGGTGCCTAGACTCTGCTACTCTGCAGTCCAACTAGAAGAATTTATGGAAAACACTTTCATTCAAAAGCCTTAGCGCTAGGGTTTTGTAGCTCTATTATTTTCTTGGAAGATTTAATAAAAAATATTCTCTGAGTTTTTTGAGATTCATCTAGCTTTTTTTTATTCAGTCTGTGTTTCCTGTATTTCCATTTTCATGTATGTGTTTTCTGCCAACACATGTATAGGTTGCATGCAAGGAATTCATTTTTGATGGCGCTCCTTCCATCAAAAATCATATTTGTTATGTGTTGGTAATGACTATGATAGAATTAATCCACAGAAAAGTGCTATGTTTTAGTTATTGTCCCCTGTTATATTTCTACTTAAGCTGTTCCCAGATATTCATCCTTTGATACATGCTTGTGGTTTTCACTGGGCTCTTTCTTCATTTCCATCTGTCATCACTTCAAGATAATTTGACTGAACATAATAGCCATGTTGCCTCATATTTCATAAAAGAAATCCACCTCCATTATTGGTGTAAACCCCTTGAATATTTACTGGTTGTGACTCCATTTCCCATTGGTACTTCTTGTACGTCTATTTCACCATATTTTAAATCTGCAAATATTCTATTCCCCTAAAAAATCTAGCCTTCTGAATGGTTTCTTAAATCCATATGTACATGTGAATGTTTCTATGACAAGAGAGATCCCTCTCTAACTGTATTGGCTAGAATACATTCTAAATATTGTTTTGAAATGGTTACCCCTGTGACTTCCTACCAACACCATAGCAAAATTACAGGGTGATAACATATTGGCGTCGTTGTCGGGGAAGTAATTGCTATTATCTCCTTGGGAAATGACATTGTTTTATCTCTATGACCTCATTGAGAAGTTGACAATAGACACATACTGGTTGTACATGCTCTAGAGACTCCGCAAAATTTTTGAGGGTGACTCCACTGGGAAATACTAGCGGCCAGAAGAACCAACACAAGGAGAAATCTTGATGTGGAATATTTTCAAGAGATTTTCGATCCAAAGAGTTTGATTTGAAGGGCCAATAGGCTGCAAAGGTTAGTTAGAACTCTTTCCTTTCTTGTTGAAGGTGCAATATTTGTTAATGATATATCTGAACATTGAAATGAGGAGTTTGGACTAACTTTCCCTAGAACGAAATTCGAGTCCATCCTCTCTGACGTGGTCTTTGATACATATGCATTTGGTTTCTATCACATTTCCTAGTCACCCCAGACCTTAGATCCTATAGGAAGGGATTTACAACACTTTCGTGACCTAGAGTTCCCTACGCTTACTATTGAATATACCCTGTTAAATTCCACTTCATAAGGTAATATACTACCACTTATCCGCCTCCCACTATATCCAAGCCTAATTGCCTTCATCTTCTAGTTTCACAACTCACCACATTTCTACAGTTCCTTGCAGATTACCAATTTCTTTTGCACTAGTCTTAGTCCCCCTTGTAAACCCTGTTATGCCTCCAAGGATGACAAATAGGTTTGCTCCTCTTCGTCTTCTTGCTTCCCTTCATGGCCTCCCTCTGGGATACTCCCAAAGGCTCAAAAAATTCAATGGGGAGAGGGGGTATTCAAATGAAGAACACCTGGGATGGTTTCTAGATTGGAGAAACCTGGAGGACGTGGATCATGATGATGTCAAGGTCAGACTGTTTGCTCAAAGTTTGGCTGGAGAAGAAAGAAAATAGTACAAAAACCTCCCAGATGACTCTATTTTGAGTTATCAAGCCGTTGAAGACTCTTTCAAGGATAAGTGGGAAGACAAGAAGAATCCTAAGAAATATCTCTCTCAATATCATTCCATGAGGAGGAGAGAGAGTGAATCTATCCAAGAGTTTTCTGACAGGTTTATGAAGGTATACAATGCCATTTCGGCCCAATTCAAACCTCCCATTGGTTCTTCCCAACTCCAATATGATGAAGCTTTTGATAGTGAGTTTACCTTGTGGCTATGTGAAAGGAGATCATCCTCCTTGGTAGCTATGATGAAATATTCCATAGAGGTGGAGGTAAACCTAACTGGTACAAGAAAGAAGAGAAAAGATGAAGGAGAATGGAGAAGGGAAGATGGAGAGTGGAGAATAGAGGAGGGAGAATGGAGAAGATATGGGGGAGAATTGAGAAGAGAGGAAGGAGAAAGAGGGGAGAGGAGAAAAGATAAAGAACCTGAACAACCCTCTACCTCTAGCTCACAAGAGGCCAGAATAGGAACAATGCTGAGAACCATAGAAAGGATGATGGAGAGACTCTCTGTGGATGGTATACCACCTCCTAGAGAGAATCAAGAGCAGCAGAATAGGAATCAGAATGCTAGAATACCACAAATTCCCCACAACAGGCAGAGAGAGTAGTGAAACCTTCCTGATCCACCTATTAGACCTCCATTTCATGAAAATTATGTGGATCGGGAAGGTGAGAATCAAGATGAGGATCAATAAATCCATAACTTGGACACCGACTCACCCTCCACCTTTATGACCAAACAAGAACATGACAATGCTTTTCTTGAAAGGGGATATATTCCTGCTGGGAAAATTGAAGAGTTTTAGAGAGGATATCATCTTGCTTTCATGGAGGTGCAGAGACAGATCGATCTAAGGAGTAGATATGCACTTGCTATAAGAAATAAAGAGGCAAAAAACAAAGCCTCCATAAGAAAACCAAAGAGCATTCCTATCCCTAAGGGCACCTCCATGAATGTAGGAGATCCCAAAGGGAAGGAGAAAAAATAGGATAATCCAAGGGGGTTAGATTAGGGGTAGACCTCTTTCAGTATGGAAGATGAAATTACAAAGATAAAAATATCTGTCCCTCTCACTGAACTGTTAAAAAATTATGAAGATCATTCTAAAGTCACCATAGTTTTGAAGCCTCCAAGAGAAGTTTTTGCAATATCAGACTCCCTAAATCTCCAAGATGATAATCCCACCTTCCTTTTTGGAACCTGTGTAGAATATTCTACTGATGAAGATAACCCCCCCTTCTATATTAGTCTGAACATTCATAATGCCATGTATGATTCAGGAGCCTCCCACAATATGATGCCTAGGATAATCATGGAGGAACTAGGATTAGAAGTGGAAAGAACCTATAAAGATATATTCTCTTTTGATTCTAGCAAATTCAGGTGTCTAGGACTGATCATAGATCTATTTGTTTCTTTGGCCCAAATCCCTTCCAAAAACTTGGTCATGGATTTAGTTGTAGCTGATATCTTTCCAAATCTTGGGATGTTATTATCAAGATCTTGGGAAGCCAAACTTAAAGGCAATATTGAAATGGATATGTCCTATGCCACCAGCCATGTCTTTGGAGTGCAGAGAAGGCTCTTCAGGGAGAAAAATTCAGCATACATGGTGACTAGTGCTAAAAATCCAAACAACTGCCCCATCTATGCATTGGATACTCAGATGTGATCAACTATTTTCTTTATAGAAGGAGACATAGACAGCTGTAGTTCCTTAAGTGTTTCCTTTGTGCCCATTCAGGAGGAGTTGGATGGAGTATGGGAGGTAAGTTTTGATGGGGACACATGTAGAGAGGGGGAATGAGCTGGATTTTGGGTGAGACCTATTAGTTTTTCAACATTAAGCTAGCATTATGTTAGGATCTTTACTGAGAGAACAACAAGTACAACAATCAAACACAAGAGACAATGAACACAGTGTTTTTCATCGAGGAAACCACAAATGGAGAAAACCCCGCAACTTCCTCAGAGATAGAATCAACACAAGATGTAAAACCCCAAAACAATAAGATGCACTCCCAACAACAGTAATCTTCTTCTTGTCTAGCCCCAGTGTCTTCTCCTTCCTCAACTATGCGCTACAGTTGAGTGTGTGAGTGATGTGTTCTAAATAGAGACCCCAGCTCTCTATTTATACTAATCTCGACATGACTAAAACCCTACTAGGGCCTAATTCTACTAGGAGAGTCTAATAACCCTAGTGCCCTAAAACTGCGGGGACTTTAACCCTTAGACAATCGGAGGGTTACCCATTATGACTTGACATGACTTGTTTACATGATTGATTCTCCTGATTGGAACATCGGGGCATGAAATCATGACTCAATTACATAATAGAAACATCCCGAAATAAACATCGGGTTACAATACATAAGATACATAGATGAATACATTCCGAAGTTACAAATACATAAACACTCCCTCTTAACTAGGAAGGTATTCTTTCGACACAATTTTCAGCACTGGTCTTCTTCTCTGTATCAACTGGATCATCTCGTCATCTGCATCTCAAGTATTCTGAGTCTTCAAGTCATCTTCATTCTTCAAATCTGGATCATCTCTCGATCTGGATCATCATCATTGGATCTGGATCATCTCTCGATCTGGATCATCATCACTAGATTGGATCTAGATCATCACTTGATCTGGATCATCATGGGACATCATCATTGGATTTGGATCATCTCTCAATTTGGATCAACATCACTGGATCTGGATCTCTTGGACTCTCATAACTGGATCTAGAAGCTCAATTTGGATCTCATCTGGTCATCATCATGTGTGCTATCTCATCATAGGAAGTTCTACAGAGCCGACCTTCTTTCATGCTGGTTGTAGGCCTAGCTATCAGGTAGGTCTTCGCCCAACACTTACATCTGAACTACTCATTAGAAAGGCATGCCCAACACTCACATCTGATCATGTAGTAACCTATAATCACATCAAAAAGGCCCAACACTCACATTCACCAGCATGATAGGACATCATATCACTAACATCTGTGAAAAGGATTCAACACTTATATCTGACTTGGAAGGAACTGAATCCTCTCACCATCTCCAGAAAGGCTTGCACTCACATCTGACCTGGAAGGAACTGAATCCTCTCACCATGATAGAATGACCCCCATTCCTAGACTGAGCTACCTGGTAACGAACCAGGTGCCTCCATTCTTCGGGAGAATGCCATTTGCCCTTATATCTGACATGGTAGGAAACAAGTCCTACACCCTCGCCAGAATGGCCTGCACTCACATTTAACATGGAAGAAACTAAATCCTCTCACCATGACAAAATGGCCCCGAGTCCCAGACTGAGCTACCTAGTAATGGACCAGGTTCCTCCACTCTCCCGGAGAGTGGAAATTGTCCTTACATCTGTCCTACTCGAAATAATGGCTAGCACTCATATCTGACATGGAAGGAACTGAATCCTCTCACCATGATAGAATGGCTCAGCCCTTACATCTGACCTACTCATCAGAATGGCTTTGGATCTTACCACTCATATCTGACATGGAAGGAATTGAATCCTCTCACCATGACAAAATGGCTCAGCCCTTACATCTGACCTGCTCGTCAGAATGGCTTTGGGACTTATCACTTTCCCTTGGAGGAAACCTTGATCTGGAGAACACCAAGCTTCTCCCTGAAGTACTCGAACTTCACTCTAGTCAATGGCTTCTTCAACACATCAGCTATCTATTCCTCCGTCACAACATACTGGAGCTTCATTGCTCCTCTCTGCACCATATCCCTGATATAGTGATACTTGATCTCAATGTGCTTCAACTTTTCATGGAACACTAGATTCTATGACAACTTCATGTAACTCTGGTTGTCACAATGTATACAAGTAGCATCGATTTGGAGATCAAATAAATTATACATTAGATTCTACAACCATACTTCCTCACAACTAGCTGAACAAGCTGCGACATACTCTGCTTTAGCTATACTCAGTGCCACATAGGATTGCTTCCTGCTAAACCAAAAGATCACACCTAATCCCATACTAAAGCAACACCTTGAATTTCTCTTCCTATCGATGGCACTGCCTACCCAATCTAAATCAACATAACCCTCCAGGTTAATATTTTGATTCACATCATACTTGATCCCATAATCAACGGTACCCCTCTGGTACCTCAGAATATACTTTGCATCAATCAAGTGAACATTTCTCGGATTTGTCAAGAACTGGCTCAAGGTGTTCACAGTAAAGCAAATGTTTGGCCTCATGTTCGTCAAGTACATCAATGATCCAATCATCTAACGATACATTGTAGCATCAACCGACTCTGATGAAGCATCACTTAATAGATTCAGGTTCGATGCCATAGGTGTGGCCATAGTCTTGCAGTCCATCATCCCAAACCTCTTCAAGATCTCTACTGCATACTTCCCTTATCCAAGGAAGATTCCATATGCACTCTGCCACACGTCCATACCTAGAAAATAATGCATCATACCCAAGTCCTTCATCTCGAACTCGGTAGAAAGATTTCTCTTCGTATCAGTAATCAACCCATCCATACCTGTCACAAATAGATCATCTACATATAGTAGAAGCATCATTGGGTTGCCATCTTCAACCTTCTAGTAAAGGTTGGAATATGCTTTACTCTTGGTAAAGCCCAAATTGGATAGAAAGCTATCAATTCTGTTGTACGATGTCCTGGGTGCCTGTTTCAAACCGTAGAGGGATTTCTTCAATCTGCACACATGAGACTCCTTGTCATGTGTCTCATACAATTCCTCTTCCCTACACCTTTCAAGAAAGCAGTCTTGACATCCATCTGGTGTATCTTCCATTTCATCACTGCAGCCAGAGAAAGTACTGATCTGATGTAAGTGTATCTAGCTACAGGTGCAAAGGTTTCTTCATAGTCTATTCCTTCCTTCTGAGAGAAACCTCAAGCTACAAATATTACCTTGTATTTTTCAATGCTACCATCTGCAGAATGTTTGATCTTGTAGATCGATTTGGAAGTTACAACTAACTTCCCATCTGGTCTTGGGACAACATCCCAAACATCATTCTTCATGATCGATTGGTACTCTTCGATCATAGCGTCCTTCCATTCTTTTCATTCTACTGCTTCTTCATAACTGGAAGGTTCTTTATCAATGAAATCACATAGTAAAGCTACATACCCGGAACAGGATCTGGTCCTCTTTCTTTCTCTGTGATTCTCTTCTGGAGCCCCATATCTTTCCACACCTTGGATAAGTTCTTGTACCCAAGCAGGTTTCCTCTTATGAGGTTTCTTCTCCAGAGGTGGATCTATAGGTATTTGTGGTTCTTCAAATTCTCGATCTTCTTCTCAAGTTTCTTCATTCATGGTTGTATCATGAATTCTGGGTGCTTCTGCTTCTTCAGGTTCTTCAGCAGGTCTCTTTCTGGATTTGTTGTAAGCTGTTTCTTCATCAAATGTCACATCCCTGCTGATGTCAATATTCTTGCATCCTGGGAAATATATTATGTAAGCCTTCGAGCTTTCAGAGTATCCCACAAATATACCCTTCTTTCCTGAAGGATCTAATTTAGTCCTCTTCTCTTTTGGAATGTGGATGTACATAGGAAAACTGCATATTCTGAGATGGCCGACTTCTGGTTTCTTGCCGGAGAAGACTTCTTCAGGAGTCTTTTTCTCGAGTACTCTATGTGGAGTACGGTTCTGTATATACACCGCTGTTCTGGTAGTTTCTGCCCAAAGATGCATAGGAAGGTCTTGATTATGAAGCATTTCTTTTCCAGCTTCCATGATAGTTCTGTTCTTCCATTTTGCAATCCCATTCTGTTGTGGATTATAAGTAGTGGAAAACTCCCTCTTAATCCCTGATTCTTTGCATAGCTCTTTGAATTCATTTGAAGTGAATTCTCCACCATTATCTGATCGAATGGTCTTGATCTTCTTTTCAGTATGGTTCTCGATCAAGGCTTTGAATTCCTTGAACTTACTGAATACTTCATGTTTTTTCTTCATGAAGTAAACCCATGTATTCCTAGAAAATTCATCAATAAAAGAAACATAATATGCATACCCACTTAGAGAGATTGATGACATAGGACCGCATACAACGGAGTGGATGATTTCCAAGATTTCTTTTGCTTTGCTTTCACTTCTTGGAAATGTCTTCTTTGTATTCTTTCCTTTCACACATCCTTTGCATACCCCATCATGTTTTGCTTGGATTTATGGAAGACCTTCGATAGCTTTGCTTGCAATAGGTAGTTCTCTGTAATGCACATGTGCAAGCCTTCTATGCCAAAGTTCAATTGGCTCTACTATGTCATGGACCAAGGCTTGTTCTGGTTCTGGATGGCCCTTTAATTTTTACAATCCTCCTTCTTGTTCTCCAATCACTACCGCATCATCGATAGTATTTCCTTTTGCATCTAATGCTGATATGGAGAGAAGGTTCTTCTTGAGTCCTGGCACAAACAATACTTCTTTCATTGTTAGAGATTTTCCATAATCTAATTTATAGGAGGATTCCCCACTACCTTTTATTGGATATTGGTAGTCATCTCCTAGCTTTACCTTGTGAGGTGATTCATGTTCTGACAGTCTCACAAAGGATTCCTTGAATCTAGTCATATGTTTGGAAGCCCCACTATCTATAAGCCAATCATCACTTCCATGAGTAATGTTACCTGTGAGAGTAGATATCAAAACATATTCATCCTCGCTTGAATAATCTTCACTTTCATATCTGGATCTCTTCCTGGATGGTTCATCATCCTCTCCAGCATGAACATGATGTCTTCTTTTGTTGCTCTTCTTCATTATCTTCTATTTGTTAGGACAATTCCTTGCATAGTGTCCTGCTTCATCACATGTATAGCATATGATCCTAGATACATCTTTTCTAGTGTTATCTTTGTGAGAGTGCTTACCTTTGGAGCTATAAGGTCTTCTTTTGTTTGACTTGGAGTGAGACTTGGTCTTCACTTCCCATATTCTCTTCTCAAGCTGTTATCTAAGCTTCTTCTTGAGAGAACTCTTCCCATAGTCTGTTGAACTTGACTAACTTCTTTCTAGCATAGATTCCTTGGATGAAAGAATCCCATGACCTAGGAAGGCCATTCAAGGTAGTCATCACAATCTCTACATTTTCCACTTCTTCATCAATTTATTCTAGTTTCTCTTTGATCTGAGAAACTCTTGAGAAGTAAGACTGGATTGTTTCTGCATTCTGAATCTTCACATTCTTCAGTTGGTTTCTCAGGGTCATCTTCCAGTTTATGTTCTTCCCTTCAAACAATTTGGTTAGGGCATCAAACATAGCTTTAAGTGTCTTGAGAGAGGACACCTATGGGATAAGGTGATCCTTGATAAAATCAGCAATGATCCTCTTTTCCATAACCATATTCTTCTTATGTAAGGAATTTGCCTCGTCTCCCTCTGGAACTGGAACCTCCTCATGGATGTAGGAGTCTAACTCATTTTCTTCGAGGACCAGGAAGATCCTATACTTCTAGGCTTGGAAGTTATCAGCCCCCTCAAGCTTTTCATCAAGCTTGGTATGATGATACATCTTAAATGAGAACCTCAAATGGAAATACAAAATATTTTGGATCTTACCAGGTTCAAGATGTCGGATCTGAAAATAGAGTTGAAATCCTGTAGAGCTGGTTCAGGATCAGATTAGGGTTTTTCTTTTCTGGAGTTCTGTCCACCCAAATACCTTGAAATTTTTCCCTAAATCTGATTTTGGGGAGGAGATCAATACAGGCCTGGGATCACTAAAAAAATTTTCTTCTGTGAAAATCCTGAATTTTCGACAGCAGTGACAGGTCCAAAACTGAAAAACCTCAGAATTGGATTTTGCTTCGACAGAAAGATGCTCCCTAAGGAGGAGATTTATTCCACCTTAATTTTGCTGAAAATCTATGGATAAAGATCCACAAACTAGGAATCCCTAGTTCCCACAGCTGCATAGTTCTTCTTCTCAGGTTAGCTCTGATACCATGTTAGTTTTTCAACATTAAGCTAGCTTTATGTTAGGATCTTTACTAAGAGAACAAAAAGTACAACAATCAAACACAAGAGACAATGAACATAATGTTTTTCATCGGGGAAACCATAAATGGAGAAAACCCACAACTTCCTTAGAGATAAAATCAACACAAGATGTAAAACCCCAAAACAGTAAGATGCACTCGCAACAGCAGTAATCTTCTTCTTGTCTAGCCCCAGTGTCTTCTCCTTCCTCAACTATGTGCTACACTTGAGTGTGTGAGTGATGTGTTCTACATAGAGACCCCAGCTCTCTATTTATACTAATGCTGACATGACTAGAACCCTAATAGGGCTGACCTATACTAGGAGAGTCTAATAACCCTAGTGCCCTGAAACTACAGGGACTTTAACCCTTAGACAATCGAAGGGTTACCCACTATGACTTGACATGACTTGTTAACATTATTTATTCTCCCAATCGGAACATCGAGGCATGACAACATGACTCAATTACATAATAGAAACATATTAGAATAAACATCGGGTTACAATACATAAGATACATAGATGAATACATTCTTAAGTTACAAATACATCAATAAGACCCTCAAGAGGGAGAAATTTAAACTACTCCTACAAACTTGCTTTTGATTGTACACATAATGAGGCAGCGTATGAGGCTATGGTGTTAGCCATTCATATCCTGAAGTATTTTCAAGTGAATAGGGTAATGATACATGGATATTCTAAGCTGGTAATTAAAAAAATGACAGGTGAATATCAGGCCAGACACCCCATAATGAGAAGTTACATGAATGCTACTCAAGACCTGATAGGAGGTTTTGAAGAGTACAATTTTAATCTAATCCCAAGGATACATAATTATGTAGATGATTCTCTGGCCACTTATGCTGTTGGTTTCAAGGTTCCCATGCACCTTGGTGGAAGGTATGAGATTGAGGTTGGGCACATGCCTTCTATCCCCAATAATGTAAAAAGTTGGCAAGTTTTTGAAGATGACAAGAAAATCCAGAATTTCCTCACTCTCACTGGGGGGTTTGATGGATTGATTGTTGATAAAGAAAATGAACTTCTAGAGGATGTTGATCCCACTCAAGGACCCTTGTAAATCCATATTTCTGATCCCAAAGAAATGCCTGAACATGAGGATGTTTCTCTTATTGAAGATGTGAATGGCAACGAAACCGAGGAAGATTGGGAGATAGATTTGTAGGAGGATGATGGACAACATGAATATGTGAATAACCTCTGTGGAAATGAGATCCTGCAGCTGAAAGGTAAATCCATCCCTAGGGGTATAGCTCCTTTAGAAAAACCTTTTGATCCTAATTATGTAGCTAAAGAACCTCAACTGGTCCCAAGCTGTGAAGATGTTGAAGATGTAAATATTGGGATAGAATGTCATCCCAAGGTCATAAAAATAACAAGAAATCTTTCACCTGAGGCCAAACAGAAATACATCTCACTGATGAAAGAATACTTTGATGTGTTTGCTTGGAGCTATAGTGACCTTAAGGCCTATGATACAAGAATAAATCAACATACCATACAAATCAAGAAGGACAAGATTCCTTTCAAACAAAATTTGAGAACGATGAATCCCAAACTGCTTCCCCTAATAGAAAAGGAGATCAAGAAGTTATTTGAGGAAAAAATCATTGTGGCCCTAATATTATGACCTTGGGTGGAAAATATGGTCCTTGTTAGGAATAAGAATGGGGAAATAATAATATGCATTGACTTCAAAAACTTGAATAGATTTTCTTTAAAGGACCATTACCCACTTCCCCAAATGGACCATATCTTGTAGAGAGTAGTGGGTTCATAGAGGATCTCCACTATGGATGGCTTCTCAGGTTATAATCATATCATAGTGCATACAGAAGACCAAGAGAGGACAAACTTCACCACATCCTAGGGCACATTCATGTATGCAAATATTGCATTTGGACTAATGAATGCAGGAGCAACTTCCCATATCATTTCTCACGTCCCCACCGGTGATGTGAAGGACATTCTGACCCAACCTAATCTTAAGGGATGAAGGGTAAAGTGGATAAAAATCCTGCTCGAGCATGACCTAGAGATCAATACCACTAAATTAAGCAAAGGCGAGGGACTAGCCAATCCCTCTGGCCTAATCCAACGATGATGCTCTCAACCTTAACATGGTTGCTGAGTTGTCAGCAGAAGTGAAAAATCCTCAGGAATAGGCAGGTCCCCCAGTAGGTGAGCATTTTCTGTCATCCCCATGGTACACTGATATAATTTTTATGTTACAACATCTGCAGGCCCCACATGGTATGGAAAATACAAGGGCCAAGTTTCTCAATCAGAAATCATCTAAGTTCAGCATCTTGGAGGGAAAATTGTATTGGAAGGAGCCATGAGGGGTGTTGTTGAACTGTTTGGATGAGCAGGAGGAAAAGAGACTCCTTGATGAATTCCATGCAGTAGAGTGTAAAGGCCATCACTATTGGAATGCCACTATAAACAAAATCATGAGGGCGGGGTTCTATTGGCTCACCATCTTCTTTGATACTCATAATAAAATTGTTTCCTACCAAAAATGTTAGATATTTGAGTGAAGAAGGAAGCTACTACCATTTCCCTTGAAACCCATATAGGTTGAAGCCACATCCCAACAATGGGGGGTATATTTCATCAGAGAAATAAATCCACATTCCTCAAGACAAAACAAGTGGATCTGTACTGCTACTAACTACTTCACTAAATGGATCGATGCCATCCCCATAAGAGAAGCTATCGAGACAGTGATCATGCAGTTTTTGGAGGAGCATATTCTGTCAATATTTAGGGTTTTCAGGAAGATAATCACCGAAAATGCTCGTGCTTTCAAGTCTAAGAAAATGGTGGAGTTTTGGTTCAAATATCACATACAGTTGGGACATTCCACAACCTACTATCCTCAGGGAAATGGGCTAGAATAATCTTGAAATAAGTTCCTCATGAGAATTATCAAGAAGATGATGCAGGATAACAAGAAATATTGGCACACAAAGCTAATCCATGCTTTGTGGGCTGACAGAATCAGTGTGAGGAATTCCATTGGAACCTCATCTTTCCAGCTGGTTTATGGATATGAGGCAATTTTTCCTAATTCCCTGAGCTTTCGAATGATGAAATTTATACAAGAAGAGGAAACAGAAACACATCCAACTCAGAGGAGGAAGTATCAATTGATTGGACTATAGAAATAGAGGGAGTAGTTATTTGACAGAACTCAGAAGTTTCAGGAAAAAATGAAAGATATCTTTGACAAAATTACTGAGCCTGATGATTTCCAGTTGGGAGATGTAGTTTTGCTGTGGGATGCACCACATGAGGAAAAGGGGAAGCATGGTAAGTTTGATCATCTATGGAAGGGCCCATATAAAATTACAGTCTTTAGAGGAAAGAATGTCTATGTATTGTATGAGATGGAGGGAAGTCTAGTATCTGGAGCTCCTGTAAATAAGAGGCTGCTCAAACACTATTTTCTATAAATTAATTTAAGTTCCCATGCCATTGTATATACCATTTTATTTTAATGTTTCATGTATGGATAGCCCCCCCTGTTAGACTTAAATCTCGAGGTGAAGGTAGTAAGGTCTCCAGCAAGGGATTTCATTTAGTTTTCTTTTTCAGGAGAATTTTGAAGTTGCAAGAACTTGGTCTACATGGTTCTTTGCTACCTCAGAGGGATAATAGCATCCCCGATTTGGAGCCGCTGTTAGTACATGTGCTAAAGTTTGAATATTTCTACGGAAGGAATCTGCACTAAATCCCCTTCAAAGGTCTAGAATAGTGAAAAATGAGGGGTGGGGTAAAAAAAAATCATGACTTATGGCCTAGAGGTATGAAGAAAGGGATTTGAAGCTACTTGGGAGGCTTATTCCTAATCCTTAAGGTCAAAGTGGATCCAAAATATTTAGGCGCAACCTTGGAAATGAGCCTGATATGAAAAATATGATCAAGGATAGTTCTTGGCTAGAATGGACGATGGAGATCCAACCCGTAAAAAATATCAATGGTCCAGCAAAAAGTCAGAAGCATGAAATTCTAAGTTTTGGACATAGAAATTTCAAATCCTGATTTCCACTTTCTGTGATCAAGATCCGACGGCTCAAAGTCTGTCTGCCAGAGATCAACGGCTCGAAAAAGAATAAAGGGTGGATATCAGAAGGAAGAAAACATAAAGAATTTGATCCTGAAAATTTTAATTTCCACATTTCACAATCCACAAGATCTACAGTTCAGATAGCTCCCGCACAATATCAACAGTGTGGAAAGAAATAATGGAAGTGAAAAGGCAGAAGCAAAAAGGTCAAAACCGAGCTCCGAGAAAATTTAAAGTCTGCTTTCTGCATTTCGTTTCAAAGAAAGGTATAAGAGGAAGGGAGGAAATGGAAATGAGGAGGTGGAAGAAGAGAAATTTTGGTAAAGAAAATCGAAGGATCCGTGTCCCGTTTTCCACTAAAAAGGTGAAAGTGGGAGGGCGGAAGCGGAAGGGAGGAAATGGAAAGGAGGAGGATGGAAAAGACATAAATTTAGTCCCAAAAAGGTGCAATCCATTATCCGCGATCCATAGGATCAATGGTACAAAAATACTCTACCATTCTTGATCTTAGATCAATGGTGGTGATTGATTTCGTTGATCTAACCTGCATGAAGAAAAAAATTTCCATATTTGTGAAATCGCTTAAAGGGGCATGTGTTTTAATGGTCAGGATTAAGGATAAGGTAATATATACAATTGAGTTTCATTTTGTAGGTGGAATATGCAAGGAATTTCGAAGGTATTGTAGATCGTCGAAGAGCCATCATTTTCAGCTGGTAGGCGTGGTTTTCAGGTGCTTAATTCTCCATTTTTGTCTAGCATGTGCATCCCACCATGCTTTCCTATTTTGTTAACAATCATGGAAAATATGCCAGATCATAGGTTGTTGGGATTTTATGATCATTCGGGTTTGATCCCCATTTTTGTAACAAATTTTAGGGCTTTGTTTCGAGGTTGGTCTCGAGAGCCTAGGATGTTATAAATATACCTTCGACAGAGGAAGAAAGGGTTGAAAATTTTCATTTAGAGGGTTTAGCACTTGGGTTTTGCAGATCTGTTATTTTCTTAGAAGATTTAATGAAAAGTATCCTCCTAGTTTTTTGAGATTCATCTAGATATTTCCTATTTGGTCTGTGTTTCCTGTATTTTCATTTTCATGTATGTGTTTTCTACCAATACATTTCTAAGTTCTATGCAAGGAATTCGTTTTTGATAGGTATCCTTCCATCAGAAATCATATTTTTTATGTGTTGGTAATGACTGTGATAGAATTCGACCACAGATAGGTGCTCTGTTTCAGTTATCGTCCCCTATTATATTTCTGCTAAAGGTGTTCCCAAAGATTCATCCTTTAATAGATGCCTCTAGTTTTCATTGGGCTCTTTCTGCATTTCCATCTGTCATCATTTCAAGATAATTTGACTGAACATAATAGCCACGTTGTCTAAGATTTCATAAGAGAAATCCACATTCATTATTGTTGTAAACCCCTTGAAGATTTACTGGCTATGACTCCATTTCCCATTGGTATTTCTTGTCTGTCTGTTTCACCATTTTAAAATCTGTAAATATCATGTTCCCCTAAGAAATATAGCCTTCTGAATGCTTGATTAAAGCCATATGTACATGTGCATTTTTTTGTGACAAGAGAGAGCCCTCTCTTACTGTATTGGCTAGACTACAGTCTAAAGTTTGGTTTGAAATGGTGTTGGCCTGTTTTTATGACATTGGTCAACAAAGGAAATCAAGCCCACACAGGTTACTTAATAAAGTTCCTGGTATGTTTAAATTAGCTTGATTTCGTAGGTTATGGTCTCCGGCTGCCAGCTGAATTTTTTATTCTCTTAAGGATAATTTGGTTAGAAAAACTCAACAAAATATTTTCTATGTTAACTACATGTTGATGATATATAAATCTGAAAATGAAATAACTTCAAATCAGCAAGACAACTTAACAAAATTGAAATTATAACATCTTTCTGATTTTGTAATATTTTATGAAAGAAGAATAATGAAACAAAAATGACTTCACTATTCTACAATCCTAACTATCAAAATATAATTAATGTTTAGCATTTTGATATTTGAACAATAATGATAATTAACCAACTATTTTTAAAATATTTGTCAAAATACAATTTTTTTTAATTCATTAGTTAATGAATAATAATATCAATATCATTTATTTATCAAGCAAACCTTAACTAAATAAAAGATATGACATTTAATATCAAACAAAGAAATGAGTGATTACAGAAAGTATTTATGGATTATACATGAGTAACAACAAAGCATGATCATATATATAGATACTTGAAGAAAGAAAAATACTGAATATGCATATATATATATATATATATATATAAGTTTCAAAATATATCACAAATGATACCAATTCTAAAACTGTACTTTGAAGACATCCAAGAGAGAAATAATTTCTTCACAATATCCACAAGTTGAAACATCAAAATTTAAGTATAAGTTTTGTTCTCCAAACTCCATCCCATTTACAATAAATATTCATAGTTTATATAGAAAATTCTAATAATGTAGAAATTCAGGCCAGCAGTAGATTAATTTTACCCACAACAATTATCAATTGATCATGCAAAATTGCTAACAATGGAGACTGAATATGGAGCTGTAACACAAAATTATATTAACTGAGTGTACAATAGCCAACCCTGTAATATCATAGGATGCTGAATAAATAGAATACATGAATAAATCTAATGCATGAGGAAGCATCCAAATCTAGCATAAAGCAGGCTTACCAAAAATAAGCAAATCCCCCATAGGTGTAAAAGCTGGATCCCAAATCTGTCATGGAGCTCACGAATTGGAAAAAAGGCATAGGAAATATAAAGAGTGATGAAATGGAATCTCATACATGCTTTTTTATGGAGAAAAGAGTGGAGGATGAAGAGGACAAAAAACAAGTTCACCTCACCTAGTCTAGCTTTCCCATGTGCCTTAAAACACTGAAAAAGCAGGCAATAAAGCAGAAAAAGTAGATAGGCACATAGGAGGCCAGGAATAAAGCAGATTTGATTCCTAAGGATTTCCCAAGTGCTACATGAGTCAGATATGGCAATTTTGACCTCTAG
>LPNX011181694.1:394227-459042 GCA_001517045.1 Pseudotsuga menziesii | reverse complement strand
TTATAGAAGATCCCATGTGTCCTTGTTCCCTGAACAAAGTTAAGGATCCTTTTGGATTCTTTCCAATGGATCTCATGAGGCTGATCCATGTATCTAGAAGCTACACTTACTGCATAACAAAGATCAGGTCAAGTATGTGTCAAATACAATAAACAGCCAATCAATTGTCTATATAGTGTATTGTTTACCATCGGTGGAGAATCATCTTCCTCTATCTTCACTCCTGAAAGGAAAGGAGTTTTGATTGCTTTGCAGTCTTTCATTCTAAATTTGATCAGAAAATCCAAGGCATACTTGGACTGGTGCACCTTTATTCCAGCTTTGGTTTGAGCAATCTCAAGCCCCAGAAATTGACTTAAGAGCCCAAAATTTGTCATGGAGAAGGCTTGGTTCATAGCTCCTTTTAAGGAAGCAATCTCAGCCTGTGAGCTTCCTGTAATGAGGAGGTCATCAACATATAACACAATGATCATTAATGAACCATTAACAGAATTCAAATAGACATTTGGATCTGATTTTCACCGAACAAAATTCAGAGATAGCAAGAAGCTATCTATCTTGGCATACCAAGCCTTGGGGGCTTGCTTTAGCCCATACAATGACTTTCTCAACCTGCACACAAGAGAAGGGTTAGTAGCAAAACCTTGAGTCTGCTTCATATATATCTCCTCAATGAGATCTCCATTCAGGAAGGCACATTTTACATCCATATGATGTACCTCCCATTGCCTTAAGGCTGCAATGGCTAGAGCTAGCCTGATGGAATCCATCTTTGCCACTGGGGAAAAGGTCTCATTGTAATCAATGCCATGAACCTGTGAGTATCCTTTATCTACCAATCTAGCCTTGTACTTCAGTGGTGAACCATCAGTAGCAAATTTAGTCTTATAGACCCACTTACACTGTACTAGTTTTCTCCTTGGAGGAAGATCCACTAGCTCCCATGTGTTGCTCTTCTGGAGTGAGCTGAACTCCTCCTTCATGGAAGCTTGCCATCTTGGATCTCCTGCTACTTCCTCATATGTTTGAGGATCAGACTCCACCATCAAATAGCATTTTTCAGCAAACATAGGATCCTTCATGCACAGACCACTCTCAAATTGAGATCTAGTCCTCCTTGGGTCATTGGGATCCCCAGCTAGCTCACCTGCTGCATGTAGTGTCTTGGCTGCCCATTTAGGAATTGTGGGGATGTTAGGGTCTGCAATAAACTCATATCCATCAGACAAATCAGAATCATCATGTTCAACAAACTCTTTACTTACTTCTTGAGGTTCAGGTGGTGAAGAGGCTTCACCAATTTCCACTTCTGCAAGGGGTTCTTCTTCAAACTGAACACACCTTTCGATGAAGGCTTTATTTGTGATAAAATTTATCAACTTGTACCATTTTTAATCTTTAGAGTATCCAACAAAAAGACACTCTTGGCTTTGGGGCTGGAAATCCTTCCTCTTCTCTGTTGGGATTCTAGCCCATGCCTTTGAGCCAAAAATCCTGAAATGGGTCACATCTGACTTGTGCCCACTCCATGCTTCGAAGGGAGTCATGCCATCAAGATGTTTGTGAGGCACCCTATTCTGAATATAGGCTGCATAGTTGATAGCTTCGGCCCAGTACTTTGGTGGCAAATTTTTGGCCTCCATCATGCATGTTGCCATCTCCTTCAGTGATCTGTTCTTCCTCTCAGCAACACCATTTTGCTGTGGTGTGTAAGGGATAGAATGCTGCATCTGCACAATAGTTAATAAACTCAGACTTGACATACTCACCACCATTTTCAGATCTGAGGACCTTGAGTTTCCTTCCACACTAGTTTTCAACCAAATCCTTAAAGACTTTGAATAGGCCAAAAACTTCAGACTTGTGTTTCATGAAGTGAACCCAACAATACCTGGAAAAATCATCAATAAAGTTCAATGCATATTTGGCCTGACTCATGGACATATGAGGGAATGGGCCAGCAACATCACTGTGAATCAGCTCGAGGGGTGCAGAGGTTCTCTCATGACTAGCTTTCTCAAATTTGTGCTCTGGGTGTTTTCCTAGGATACAGCCTTGGTAGACTCCTTTGGAAAATTTTATCTTGGGCAGCCCTATGACCATCTCTTTTTCACTAAGATCAGAAAAATATTTGTAGTTAAGGTGGCCAAATCTCTCATGCCACAGCTTGCTGGCTTCATTAGCATGAATGAGAAGAGCAGAGGGGTTTGAGTAAGGTAGGAGGTGTGAGAACATGTATACCTTTTGAGCATGATTCACAACTCCTTTTGCAATGACTCTACCAGTTGAAATCTCTGTGATCTCAACTTCATTGGGGGAGAATATGACCTTCTTAGGAGACCCAGTGTGGGTCATCTGGTACACTGACAAGAGGTTGGAGGTGAGACTAGGGACATACATCACATTGTTGAACTGACCATGATCAAGATCTATCCTTCCTTTGCCTTTACTTTCAGTGAGAGAGTCATCTCCCAGTACAATAGATGGTCCTTTCGACATATCCAGTGAGGAGAAGGCCTCCTTAGTCGAAACCATGTGTCTTGAAGCTCCAGAATCAATGATAAAACTGGGTGAGCTTGATGTGCCAGCAACTAGAGCATGAACTCTCTCTCTGTCGTCAGAACTTGATCCTCCTTCTCTCTTCTTTGAGCTTTCTGGAAGGGAGATGCCATTCTTCTCCAGGAGATTGGTCAGCATATCAATCTGCTTTTTCATACAAGAGCTTTCAGTGTGATTGCCCTTCGAACAGTATGAGCACTTGTTCATTTCACCTTTGTTTTTCTTCTTCTGGTTATTCTTCTTGGGACCTTGTTGATCCTCCGGAGACTGTTTCTTGTCTCTCTTTTTCTCAGGTGGATTTCTAGCTTTCTTTTTTCTTTTTGAATCCACCCTCAAATCTCTAGCAATCAAAGCTTAATCTTTGGATGGTTTGATGGTGCCCATCATCACCAGCTTGTCTTGTTCTTGTGTGAGAGATTCCATGAAATCTGCAAGGCTAGGCATCTTCCAGGTTCAAGCTGTGAGTTTTTTGGCATAGAAGGTCGAAACAAAGACTGAGTAGTCAGGTCCTAGCTTTGAGAGGATGGCCAATACGAGCTGATCATCTTTCTTTTCGATACCACACTGCTTCAGCTGCAAAACTAGTGCTTTGAACTTGGAGAAATATAGCTGCAGGGATTCAAAGCTACTGGGACTCAGAAAAATCAGCTCATTTTCGATCTGATGTCCCCTCATCTCATTTGTCTTTCCAAAAAGATCAGAAATATTCTCCCATACTTGATCTGGTGAAGTTAATCCATCGAGATGGAAAAGGAGGTCTCGGGAAATACTGAGACATAGGAGGCCATAGGCCTCATCTCTCCGATTGTGCCATTTGATCTTCTCTGCAACAGAATTAGGCTCTACTTCTGTAGCCATAGTCACCCTGTAGAGGCCTTTCTCTCTCAACAAGATCTCCATCTCTGCTTTCCATTCAAAATAGTTGAAGGGAGTCAAGATAGTTTTCTGTGAATCCATAGCTTTAGAAAATCTGTCCCGGCTGTCAGTAGAAGGCTCCCAGTCTTGATGTCGAACCTGCAAAACAATTTTTGAAGGAGATTAACAACCTACAATGTCTCTGATACATTGTATAAATTTAGGCCAGCAGTAGATTAATTTTACCCACAACAATTATCAATTGATCATGCAAAATTGCTAACAATGGAGACTGAATATGGAGTTGCAACACAAAATTATATTAACTGAGTGTACAATAGCCAAACCTATAATATCATAGGCTTCTGAATAAATATAATACATGAAGAAATTGAATGCATGAGGAAGCATCGAAATCTAGCATAAAGCAGGATTACCAAAAATAAGCAAATCCCCCATAGGTGTAAAAGCTGGATCCCAAATCTGTCATGGAGCTCACGAATTGGAAAAAAGGCATAGGAAAGCTAAAGAGTGATGAAATGGCATCTCATACATGCTTTTTCATGGAGAAAAGAGTGGAGGATGAAGAGGACAAAAAACAAGTTCACCTCACCTAGTCTAGCTTTCCCATGTGCCTTAAAACACTGAAAAAGTAGGTAATAAAGCAGAAAAAGAAGATAGGCACCTAGGAGGCTAGGAATAAAGTATATTTGATTCCTAAGGCTTTCCCAAGCACTACATGAGTCAGATATGGCAATTTTGACCTCTAGGGATAGGCAATTAGCAACTTGCACAAGGTGGGACACATGAACTAGGCAAATAAGACAAAAATAAATGAATTAATGTCTAAGTGGGTAAACTGTGGGTTGATTATTCTAACAAATAACTCTTTTGAGTTTTCTACGTAAACAACTATTCTAAAAATAAACATTTGACTACTAACAATTGTTACATAATAAATACCAAAGATCCTTATCATATTTCTATTGATTAAGAAGTCCTCAAAAGAAGACACCCGAGAGAAGGAATCATCCATAAAAATTGCAGATTCGTTCTTAAATGTCAATTTGTCCATGTAGAAAATAAACAACAACTATATTTTGACACTTGTCATCCATATTATTCAAACTCGAAACCACTTCACTATTTGTTGTCAAAACTTTAAAGGAGAAGAACAACATCAAAATTGAAAGTCCATTTTTCCTTGACACCTACAAAAACCAATTAACCGTTCATAAATTTTATTAAAAATGTAATTAATAACAAAATAGAAATAACAAATTCAATTTAATGATATGCAATGACTGCAAAATCTATGATTATGCGGGCATGCTAATTACTTGTTCTGTTACTTTCCCAAAAAACAAAAACATAGCAACAATAACAATTTTCAAGTAGTGATTTGGAGTTTGGTAGCTTGGTGAGCCTTAGAAAGTTTAGCTTTAAGTTCTAGGATCTTAAGCTCTTGTCATTTTACCTGTTTGAGCAACTTCTCATTGGTGATCATTGCAGACTTCTTGGCCTCTTTGTATCTATTTTTCTTCAGGCTCATCTGTCACCATCTATTCACCTAATTATGTAGCAGTTCTTCCTTGAACATTTTATTCTCTTCATCCCTTATTGTTTCATTGGACTGGAATTCCTTCAATTCTCCTCTCAACTGTGTGATTTTACTTTCACATATTTGATTAAGAACCTGCTATAAAGTTTCCTCATCTCATCATGAAATGAGTCATTAGGTTGTGAAGAATTAGGTTTATTCAGATCTTAGGCAAATGAAGGAATACCTACACATGAAGGTTCCATCTCAGACTCATTAGGATAAGACTTACAAATGAGCTTTTTAGCCAAGGGCGTGATAAGGTCACTAACTGTTGAAGTTTGTTCATCAATATGAACCATTTGATGAATTGAAGAAAATACATCATCCTCACTTTCAACTTGAATCACAAGTGGTTTTTCACTTTGTTGCATCGTTACAGGCATGGAAACGGTAGTCATACTATAAGTGAACCTACGGGCACTCACAGAGATTGGGTTATTTAGTTTAGGTTTGAATTTATCAACAAAAAATGCACTCTCATTTACGTTTTGAACTAATCCCTGAAACCTTTTATCCAATCCATGGTATAGTTGTATGTTATCAGAAGCTTCAACACTAATCGACCAAGGTTTACCTTTTACCAATCCATCTTCCAAACCTATCTATTGAATGGGGTTTCTGACTCTTGAATCCTTAGGATTTAATTCATCATTCACTTCAGCTGTTTTAGACCCACAAGGTCACCTCTTCTTATGCCGAGTCCTAGGCTGAACAGAGGGCCATTTTTCATTCTGTCCAAAACCATTCTCATCTAGAAATTAGTCCCAAGTTTATCCAATAAAAGACAATTGATATTTAACTAAGATCTTCACCAAACCATGATGGAAAAGGCTATGGTATTGGTCCCCTATAGTATTTTGAATAGGATATGCCATCTTGCATAAGCTATTAAGCAGGAAATAAGGTAATCTCATCTTTGAGCCTTTAAAGGCGATTCATCAGGAATCTCAAATGGTAAAAGTGAATAGTGGCATACCTTCCATCACATGTGATATACCGTATAATCATTTGGAGGACCATATCCCACTGGGGTTGTAGATATTGGACTGGATATCCAAATTTATCATTGAACCCTTCAGGCAGAGGAAGTAAGAAATGTATCCATTTTTCTCTATTATTTTATTTCTTCTTCAACCATCGTTCTCCCTTTTGCGGCAAGCTAGTGGCCTTTGCTCTGACGTCCTCATAAATTTCTAACCATAGATACCCAACCTATGCTACATTTCCTTTGAGAGACAAAGCAAAGCACCAAGTGAATTCTACATTGTGCCCAGTGAAACTCCTAAGAAATTCACCCCAACCTATTTTATCAAATATTTGTGAGACATTCGAATGAAAATCCAAAAGCTCAGCTCCATCAATTTCGAACCTACATAAGGGTGCCATACTCAAATTCATTGGTTTTTCAATTGAATAGGTAGGGAAAGGCATTGTGAACATAACATGGATAAGCATACTAGATTCGTATTTCATCATGAAACTTTTACTCATTTCTATGCAGACCGAGACGATAACCCTAAACTCGTACCTACGTGTGACATTTTCACCGTAAAAACTAATGTATGTAATCATCAAACAAACTGATACGATGTAAAATGATTAATCCGTACTAAAATTAAGTCGAATATAAATCAGAGATGATCATAGAATGGTGTTAATACAAGGCATTTATTAGATTAATAATATCATGACAATGTCCATTGAACAGGTGTTACCAAAATATGAACTTGTATCTTGTTCCAAACACATCACCTACATATTTTGATAGGAAGAAATTGTACATGGAGACCAGGAATATTGTTAACTTGGGTGATATAAAACCCCACATTATGAATAATCATGTTGCATAGGGTTTCATCCTCAAAACCGACCAACATGAAGAGTGAAATAATAATGCTGCCAAGAATGAAGTGACAACTTGATGCTTATTCATAAATGATAGAGACGATCGATCAATCTTGCAAAGGATTTTTAAATGACACGATTTACACATATGATTGACAAGTGTCCAAAATATTGACTAGTGTACTTAGCCAAAATATGATAGCCATCGAGTTCATATGATCTTTTGTAAGCATAACCATCTATCAAATTCTAGGTATAAGCATAAAATCGAATTATCCATCTAAATGTACCCTTAAGACTTTATTTATTTACAAACAAAATGAGATAGTATTTTAATGATAAAGTTTTCTATGTTAAAACATATTTATTAGGATCAAAATGAAATGTTTAAATTAATTCATCAACCCTAACCATATAAATTATAAAACAAAAACTAATGATGAATACTTTGTGAAAAAGTCTAAATAAAACTAATAAAACCTAACTAAAACTAGTTTAAAATGCATTTTGAATTATTTTGATTTGATCCAAAGAACTATTTAACAAGCTGTAATTTAAATATCTTGAACAATATATAATCAAATATTTAATGATAATGAGAATTGATTATATATAAAATTAAAATATTAACAACTGCTAAAATATTAAATTTTGAAAATGATTCCTAAACTTCCAGTATGATCATTAACTCTTTCTTAATTGAGAGTACCTTTAGAATCAAATATTCTGAAGGCACTCTTTAATAATTTTAATAATTAATTATAGAAGAGAAATGATCAATTTTATTAAACAGACAAGAATAAAATTGAGAGGGTGGTTGCCTGTGAACAAATGACGGCATACTGGGTGAACCAGTTATCTCTGCTCATTCATCTCAAAAGGTGCAAAAAATACAATCTTAAAATTTGCGTAAAAAATAAAAAATCCTTAATCTATTAAGAATGAACACCCAATTCATATTTGCGAATATTTTCAGAACTACCCTCATTTCTGTTGATAAATATTTAGTCATAGACAAACTGAAAATTACCTTGTCAAAACCAAGTACTTAGGGTAAAGGTAGTCCACATCAGCAGTATAAAGATACATCTATTCACTTTTCTGAAAAACTTCCAAGAGCTGCTCCAATTATAAAAAAATTATTGATTTTCCATTAAACTTTAACTAAATAATATTGTCTGGGTGTCGTACCCTCGTATTAACAACATCATTCATGAGTTTTACTAGAAATAAACAAGTCGTCTCATGATGAGACCTCTTGTCCCTTGATCTTATGATCAAGAGCCATCACCCTGGTGATAAAAAATGATGTTACCCCTGATAAAGTTGATGATCATGATTAGGTCATCTCGTGATGAGACCTCCTATTCTCCAATAAAAATCCAACTTATTACAGATAATTATGCATAGAGCAGACTTCAAAATCTTTGCAGATGGTAAATAAAATTTTTAAAGAATGACTGATAATGCAAATTGATAAAGATTTTCCAAGTACTAAGTTTTGAAAAATAAATCTATCATTTATCCCAACTATAAAGAAATAGATGGCTGAAGGTTAATCCTAATTATAAACACAAACATTATCCATTATAGGTCCTTATCAAAATTTGAGAAAAACTGATCAGTTTAATCGAATATTGAAGATCTATATTATTACAACTAATCAATATAGATGAATAAACTGGATTTAATCCTCAGGGTTTATTTATTTACAAATACCCTCTTAAAATAAATGTGTACAAAAATGATGATTTTTTTTAAAAGAAATTTTATTCATCTGCAACTAGGTACATAAATATTGACAAAACTATGTACAAAGGATTGAAATACCATTATCTTTTGACAGAAGAGATCAATCAATTCTGAAATGAATTTTAGGAATATTTTGAGATGGATCGAATCAAAATCAAAGAAAAAAAAAATCGAATCTTCATGAAAATAAAAATTACAATGATCTTGTTTGATAAAATAATGTATAGAAAGATCAACAAAAATGATGAAGTATAACAACCAATATGTACAGAAAATTAATTCTGAAATTAAAAGTTATTCATAAAATATTGGTTGAAAATAAGAGAAGAAAATGATGTACAATTATTAACAGAATGAACAAGCTTATGTACAGAAATATGTACATATTCGAAGTCTGATGAAATAAAGAGAAATATTTGTTGGGGAAAATATTAAACAAATTATAACATATATATCCAATGATTTAATTGTCAACCCAGAGACAGCGTAAACATGTAAAGGTACAAACAAAATATATGCAGAGGCAGATTGTCGATGAACTTAATCTATAACTGAAATTGAAAATAGACAAATGAAATTGAATTAAACTTACAAAAGAAGGAAATGACATGAAATAATATGGTATAAAGAAATTGACATTAACTTGTGAGCTCATGATAAATCTATATTGACAATGCATAAGAAAAACATAACTGGAAATCTATATCAACAACTCACAAGAAAGAAATTGCTGGAAATCTATATTAACATGGAGGAGTAATAGGATTTGCATCAAAGCATAATTTCCATTACTTAACAATCAAAATCCATTCTATCACTAAATCTGAACTATTCTCTACTTCCAAACCACTAGAGAGATCTCTAACCAAAATGAGGAGAGAGCCCTCCTATTTATACATAAATTCAAGATAATTGATCATAATTACAGATCCACTATTCTCTCAACTTATCCCTCAAAATCCTCAAAAAATCTACAACTCATCCCTTCAAACTCTCAACAAATATTTGATGAGATATTCTCTCCACATTTCCATGATCTTCTCCTTGAAATTAGCCCACATCTTGAGGATGAAATTCGAATCTAAGGATAGGTGGTCACTTTTGATCTCGTTAAGGTCTTCAAATACACCTATAAGCATCACCAAACTCATCCAACTTTAAAGTATAATGAAAATATATTATTTTTCTCAATAATTAACCACAAATTCACTCAAAAATAAATGATTTGGAAAATGGCAATATAAACCCATATTTGTTATCAAAGTGGTAAATATTAATGGTTTTATGGAAGGATAAGATAGCAATAAGGTGACACATGGTATAGAAAAGATGAATAAAATGTGGTCTTTTCACTGTTTCAAAACCACATGATGTGCTGTGATTAAATAGATTGATAGATTGGAGACGTGTTTAGTTTGTATGCGTAGGTGGAAACAACTAGAAATGATGTTGTAATTGGAAACTGTATCCAACTGGTTGTATCAATATAATAACCAAATTTTTATATCACTTCAGGGAAAGGTGTTCATTCATATTTGAATGTATATTGTTCAATGCGTTCCAATCCATCTCGCATTCTTCGTTGATGTTTAGAAAAACCAAATCAAAGAAGCTTGTGTGTTTCGCAGTATCAGCTTGACTTAGAGAAAGCCAAAAGTATATTTTATTTGTTTCTGTAAATCCTATATATTAAAAGGAGCAAAGGGTTCGTCTATATTAGATATATAAGATAGTCTCCAGAAACCATTTTTATTTAATAATTTCCTTGATAGTTTGCATCACTGCCCAGTTTTGAAACAACACTCTACTGTGGAAGCTATTCATCTCACCTGTCCATCTAATCTCTTCCTAATTATATTTGCATCCACATATTAGATGAGTTGAACATTACCCATGATTTTTATGTTATTCCATTTATGGGATCGATAATATCGTATCTAGGTGATTAATTTGACATGGAGAATGAATGCTCAGTTTTGAAGGCATCTTGAGTGCCCAGTCGAGGGCAACATGTTCTATCTTAGATCAATTCAAGAGGCACCAACCCACCCCCAACTCAAATTGAATCACCACAAAATAAATAATGGACCTATCGAATGCGAACGTGATTTATCAAATTCTCCTATATTAACCTAGTCTTACTCAGATGGGAAATGAACTAGGGAAAAGGAGGTATGTCAGTTTGGACCAAGAGCATTTTCAGTTTCCAACTATAGAGAGAAAGAGGGGCATAAAACTAGCCAGATTATTTGGGAATTTTCTGTTGCATCCAAATTGTGGGTTGGTTTCAACAAGCGCTATTTCACTAGTGAGTTATTGAATTTAACTAAAAATAGCACTGGTTGTTAACCGGCAATGATATCCTTCTCTCTGCGCTAAGTGTAAGAATTGGTTCTATGCACCATGATTTATGGGACCATTAATTGGCTACGGTTAAGGATTAGGTAGCAACCAAACTTCAACATAGGGTTTCAGATGAACACACTCGCTGTCATAAATACTCCTGATTGACATGATCGAAATATCTTCTATCAGGCGGAGGAAGCAAACATATATCCTACAGGGGCACTATCACCCTGAATCGCTTCAGATCAGCTTCTTAATCGCTTCATATAAGTTTAGAGAAATCTACATGCCAGTTTTGCAAAGATGGAATATTTTTATTTTTTATTTTTAATAGTCTTAATCGATTTTGCAGGTATGAGATTGGGCTCGAACAAAAATACATGCGTGCTCCATTCTAGGCAACCGATGACAAATAATAGACTTGATGCCATCAAATCCAAGAAACCTTGTTTGTATATTTGTTTTGATTGCAACTTTTTGTTTGCAGAGCTGTTTGCAGACTACGCATGGAGAGCTATTTGCAGGCTGCGCATGGAGGGCTGANTATATATATATATATATATATATATATATATAATGTTTATAGTTGCAGGTTTTATTCCAGATCAAAAGGGTTAATTTATCTTTTAAAGTTATTTTTATTTTAATTTTATATAAGCATATATTAATACTATTCCTATTAAAAGATTAAAAAGGGCTTTTAGATAAAAAAAATAAAAAAATAAAAAAAAATTCTTAATACAAACTAATATATATGTTTATTTATTCGTTTATTATTTTTACTTGTTTAGTAATTTATTTATTTTATTTTTAATGGTTAAAAAACTAATTCTTAATGTATTTCTATTTCTAGGATAACTATAAAATTATTAAATAAAAAATAAAAGTAAAGGAGACCAAAAATTTCATAAATTTTTTAGATTTAAAAGATTAAAATTATTTTTTAATTCCTAACAAAATTAAAAAACAATAATAATTTTAAGTCTATTTAAAAATAGAATTTTAACAAATAGAAACATTAAAGTAAATTAAAACAAAGCTAATTTTAAGCTGAAAAATAAAAACCTACCTACTCTAATTGGAAATTAAATATTATCTACATAAAATGAAATTTCCAATGTAAACATCTATCTAACAAAACTAAATAGAATTTCAAATCTAATTTTACAAAATGAAATTTAAGATGTATAAAAAAATGCGAACTAAGTGATGAAAATGTAAGTTAATAAAATAAAAGCAAAAACAAAACCTATTTAAACTAGTACTTACTTGGATCTGTTGTTTGATGCAGCTTCCATTTGCAAGATATTCTTTAGGATGTTGATCACCTGAGATTTCTTCTTCCTCCCTTTCACTCTCTAGTTCGAACATGTGTTCCTCATCTGATATGCATAATTATTCAAACGTCGATTCTTCTTTTACATCAGGAGGAGTAGTAAATATTTTAGCTACTATTAAGATCTCCTCTTCTTAAGAAGAGGAGATCCCTACTTCTGCTAGGATCTGGGTGAGCTACTCTAGGCTTATGCTCATCCTAAAATTATTTTACTAGAATCAAATTAAGTACTAAAAAAATGAGTACATGACAAGCACAAAAACAGTAGCACAAAACTAGTGCAAAAATAGAAATAAAAAGGTACACAAAAATATGTACAAAACAAAGAATGAACAGATACAAAGTTAGAATCAAGTTAGTATGAAATAAAGGCACTCAAAAATGAAAGAAATCAAAAATTTACACTGCAAAAGTGTAGAAGAAAACTTGCATAAAAACAAACTCGCATTTACAAAAAATGAAAAAACAGAAAATAAACACGCTTGCGAAAACAACAAGGCTTTGGGGTGACCGACTAAAGTGGATGCATCTAGCTGTTACACCACAAAAATTCCATAGTGAAGTCATCCTTGCATCTTACCATTCCCCCTCCCCCTTTCTATGTAAAAGAAATGAACTATCTACTTATCTAAACTCTGATCCCTTTTAGCACCTCCCTGACAACGATGCCAAAATGTTGGGAAAAATATTAAACAAATTATAGCATATATATCCAACGATTTAATTGTCAACCCGAAGAGAGCGTAAAATTGTGAGGTATAGACAAAATATATGCAGGGGTACAGTGTCATTGAACTTAATCTATAACTAAAATTGAAAATACATGACTGAAATTGAATTAAACTTACAAAAGCAGGAAATGACATGAAATAAATTGGTATAAAGAAATCAACATTAACTTTTTAGCTCACGATAAATCTATATTGACAATGCATAAGAAAAACATAACTAGAAATCTATATCAACAACTCATAAGAAATAAATTGTTGTAAATCTATATTAACATGGAGGAGTAACATGATTTGCATCAAAGCATAATCTCCATTACATAACAATCAAAATCTATTCTATGACTAACTCTGAACTATTCTCTACTTCCAAACCACTAGAGAGATCTCTAACCAAAATGAGTATAGAGCCCTCCTATTTATACATGAATTCAAGATAACTAATCATAATTACATATCCACTATTCTTTCAACTTATCCCTCAAAATACTCAACAAATCTACAACTCATCCCTTCAAACTCTCAACAAATATTGGATGAGATATTCTCTCCACATTTCCATGATCTTCTAGTTGAAATTAGCCCACATCTTGAGGATGAAATTCGAATCTGAGGCTAGGTGGTCACTTTTGGGCTTGTTAAAGTCTTCAAATACACCTGTAAGCATCACCAAACTCATCCAACTTTAAAGTATAATGAAAATAGATTATTTTTCTCAATAATTAACCACAAATTCACTCAAAATACTCAAAAATAAATGATTTGGAAAATGGTTATATAAACCTATATTTATTATGAAAGTGGTGAATATTAATGGTTTTATGGAAGGATAAGATAGAAATAAGGTGACAAATGGTATAGGAAAGATGAATAAAATGTGGTCTTTTTGTGGATCAACAATATTTTTTCAAAATCAATCCATTTAACAGGAAGGTTTCAGACTGACCTTCTAAGGTTTGTAGATGAAAAGTTATAGGACCTAACTTCTCATCAATGACAAACATACCTAACCAAAGACATTGGAATTTAGTATGTTCCCCCTTATCCTCGTGAGATTTATCCCATTTAAGCACTACATCACCCACCTAAAATTCTCTTTTTGAATTTGAAGATTGAACAAACCATGACTTAACAATTTGTTGGTGTTTGAAAAAATGTTTCTTGGCCTTATCTCTATCTTCTTCTAATTTCAACAGAGTATTAATTCTCTTCTCTATAAATGGACAGTCTTCATCCTAAACGGATTGGGCTAGTTGTAGAGAAGGTAAAAATAGGTTAGGAGGTAGAATAGCTTCTGTACCATAGACCAAAAAGAAAGGTGAATTTCCAATTGAGGATTTAGGAGTGACTCTATCCTCCCATAGTGTATTTAATAATGTTGTATTCCAATCACAATGATGGTTTGAAACAGTCTTTTTAAGAATTTTCAACAAGTTTTATTCATTGATTCCGTTAGACCATTACCATGAGGATGATAATTCGTCGAATACCTGACTCTTATACCTTTCTCCAATGCAAATTGAGTTAATTCAACCGATGAAAAATACGAGGAATTATAAAAAACAAGGGAGTCGGGAACACCAAATCGTGTAATAATAGAATACTCTACAAATAAAATAACTTGATCGGTATTCACTACCCTTAAAGGTGCAGCCTCTGCTCATCGGGTAAAATGATCAGTTGTAGTAATGATATATTTGTGTTGTAGAGAAGAAGGTGGATTTATGGGACCAACTATGTCGATACCCTATTGTTGAAAAGGCCTCTCTATCGTAACTGGTTGCAGAGTAAAGGTAGGATTCTTAATCCTACCTACAACAATTTGACATTCTTGACACTTTCTGACGAAAGCATAAGAATATCGGAATAAAGGAAGCCAATAATAACCAGCCCTAAGAATTTTATGTGTTGTAGTATCTCCTCCAAAATGACCACCTACATGACCAGAATGTAGTTCTCTCAGGATTATCTCAGTTTCATCCTTGTCTAAGCAACAAAGAAAAACACCATCTAAATTTCTCCTAAAAAGAGTATTATCAATTAGCAAATAAAGAGATGGTTTTAATCTAAGGGCTCTCATTTTTCTTGGTTCAAGGTGGTCAGGAGAAATTCATGTTTCTAAAAGAGTCCTTAAATTTGAATACCAAGAATCCTTTGGTTGAGGATCAAAATAAATTTCCTTCTTTAACAAGGTTTCATCAATGATAGTTTCAGAATTACTATTTGGAAAATGGGCCGCCTCAGCAACAAGTTTACACAATCCTTGTCCTTTTACTACCATTGAAGGTTTAATTTTGTGATCATACTCTTGGAGAGTTGTCATCCATGGTGCTATTTTTTCACCCAAGTCCTTTTGTACTAACATATTTCTAACTGCAGGGAAAGGAACTATCACTTTGGTTTTTTATTTCAAAAGATACAGACAAAAATGTTTCACTACTTTAGAAAAACAAATGCTTGTTTATAAACCTCATGGTAGTTTAATTTACCTCCCTTAAAGTTTGAACTATTGAAATAAATAGGTACTTCGTAATTTTGTTGATTACGTTGAGTGAGTACTGCAACATAAGATACATCAGAAGAAAAAGTATAAAGTATGGAATCTTTAGTAAAATCTGGGCTTAAAAGATTGGGGGCTTCCAAAATAGTTTTGAATATTTGATTGAATGGTTCTTTGTTAGTATTACCCCAATTAAAAACAAGATATTTCTTGATCATATTTTTCAAAGGTTGAATGATTTCTGAAAAACTAGGAATAAATCTTCTAACAAAATTTATTTTCCCTAGAAATGATTGCATTGCCTTCTTAATTGAAGGAAAAGTTATTTTTGATATGGTATGGGTTCGTTCAATATCAATCATGATCCCATGTTTAGACACCACACATCCTAACAAAAGACCTTGTGTAACAACAAATATCATTTTTTAGGATTTAAAGAAACCCCATATTTTCTACAATGCTCAAATACTTTTCCAAGGTGAATAATGTGATCATGTCGATATTTAGAAAATACAATAACATCTTCTAGATATGCAATAATTGAATGATTGATTAATCCTCTAAAGTAAATATCCATTTCTCTTTGAAAGGTTTCCCCAGCATTGATTAACCCAAAGGGAATCTTTCAGTGAGAATATGTTCCCCATGGGGTTCTGAAAGCTGTTTTAAGTTGATCATATGGGGAAACAAAAATTTGGTTACATCTTGAAAAACCATCAAGAAGTGATAGCATCTTATACCTAGAGACTTTCTGAAGAATCTGTTCCATGGGAGGAACTGGGTAATTGTATTTTTCAGAAGATTTGTTTAAATTCTGAAAATCGACACATAATCGAATGTCACAATTTTTCTTTTTGACGAGAACTAAATTAGCTACCCAATGAGTATGTCTGATAGGAAAGATAATATTAGCAGCTAAAAGTTTGTTTAATTCTTTCTTGATTGTTGGTTCTAGAGTCGGGTGAAATTTTCTAAGTTTTTGCTCGAAAGGTTTTGATTCCCGTTTCATAGGAATAATGTGTTGCATGACTTGTGGCTTAAAAGTATTTAAATCATCATACATCCATGCTAACACATATTTCAACTCTTTAAACAATTTGATAAATGTTAATTTTTCTAATGGGGTGCAATCTATTCCTAAGTTTACTGTTTGAGGATTAGATTCTATCCCAATATTTACAGTTTCATATTTTGGCTGTGAACTATTAATTTTGCAATTGGGAACAACTGTAAACTTATCCTGGAGATCATAAAAATTTTCCAATCTTAAAACTGAGCTAGGGATTTGTTTTACCTTCTCAAGACCCTTTTCAATTGAACAAAAATAATGTATTACTGTAAAATCCCGTAAATTTTCATCATGGATAATTTCATCAATGGCTGAATCTTTGAAAGTGTCCTCATTCATTAGAAAATTCAGAATCTACATATCATCGTAAAAAATATGCCAGCTAATAATATTATCTTGTATAGAAGGCATAAAAATTAATTCTACTGAAAAGAAACCAGACGCAACATTTTTCGATGGGATTAATCTAGAAGGAACATTTGCTAATAGACCAGCCTCTTGATTATGAAATCTAGGAATGGAAATTATATTGAATGCATCAAAATAAGAAATAAGATTCCATACCTCATGTCGATAGTTTTTCAAATGTTCTGAAATGAAGTGTATTTAATTTCTTACATGTCTAACGATAATCTCATAATCACCATATGCGACCAATACTTTGATGTCCAAATCAATTGCTTTCTTCATACCTTGAATTAGTGCCTCATATTCTAAAGTATTATTTGTACAATCGAATTCAAGCCTACATGTTATACAAGTTTTGTTTCCTTTTGGGTCAATTAACAAGCAACCAACTTGTTAGCACTCCTTTTGCAACAGTCAAGTTATGGGTCGGGAAGAATTCAAAAGGGTTTTGTCCAATGGAGAATTATACGTATGCCTTTCAGGTTATCCAATGGACAGTTTCCATCAGCTGGGACTGTCAGATCATTAGAGGAAATTTCAACTCAAAATGGGCCTCCTAAAAAGAATTAATAAAATAATAGTTAAAATAATAAAATAATATTTATTAATTTTGGAGGAAGAAAAGAAAAAAACTATTTTTTTGTTTGTGTTTTTGACATATCTCCTTGTGTTTTTACTCAAATTTTGATCGGGAGAGCTCATTGGATGTGGAATCAAATTACGCATCCAATGAGTACCCACTTGGCATACTTTTGATGGACCCCGCTACCCCAAAAATAAGAAATACTTGAAACAATGTGATGATGACCCCAAAAATAAGAAATACCTGAAACAATGTGATGATGATGTCATCATCACATTGTTTCAGGTATTTCTTGTTTTTGGGGTAGTTGGGTCCGTCAAAAGTATGCCAAGTGGGTACTCGTTGGATACGGAATTTGATTCTACATCCAACGAGCTCTCTTGATCAAAATTTGAGTAAACACACAGGGAGATATGTTGAAAATACAAACAAAAAAAGTAGTTTTTTTATGATACCTATCTCCAAATTTATATTAAAAAAGTATTTAAGACCTGTACGGTATTTCAAATTTAAAGCAATTTCATTGGCTAACACATGATGACATGGAATTTGAATCAAAGTTAAAAGGCCCATTTTGAGTTGAAATTTCCTCTAATGTGAAGAAGAGGGCTTGATCTATGGTGGTAGATCCTTCCGAAGGTCAAGGCATTGCAGTAATGAAAATAAGATAAAGAGGCATCGTAGATAAATGATCCATAAGCACAATGAAGAAGATCAATAATGGAGTATGGTTCCACAAGCCAAAATATGCGAGGAAATATCTAAGTTGGTTATTCACGAAGCTTGTTAAAGGGGGGAAAATGAAAGGCCGAGATCAAGGTGAATCCCGATCAACGGCCTGAGACGGTTTTGCTGGGAAAACATGCTCGGTGGAAGGAACTTTCCCAAATCGTTAAACAGGTTAAAAGGAAGAAATGTTTGACGGTGGACATGAGAGCATGAGTAGATCTATGGCCCTAGCTGATTTTGCAATCCAAACTTGTGTAGATAAAGTCGCGATTCCAAATTCCAAAAAGTGGTACTGGCTGCAAAGATCAATGGTCACAACAAAGGCAGGGATAGATCTATGGTCATGGTTCATTTCACGATCTGAAATAGTGTGGACAAGGTTAGGGTCTCAATTCACGAAAAGTGGTAGGGTCTGCTTCGATCAATGGTTGCGTGGAGAGATCGATCTCGATCGACGGATAAGAAAAATACCACGGTTTAAAACTGTTCACTGGATCCAGGAAAGAGGAATTAATGGAAGAAGTTAAAGAAACGTGGACTGCAGATGTGAAAGACCCCCAAATCGGAGGGCTGAAAAGGCCTCAAGGCTATAAGCTATCACATCCAGTGTAGATCTAATAGTAGAAAATATGTTCCCATGCATAATATGCCTCCTGGCAGGTTAGTTGATCCCCTAGACGCCATTTGTAGCACGCATACATGTGAAATCATCCTTGTGGCGGAGCTGTATCACCTAAATATGGGAGGGATCTACAAATTTTGGCATGCGAAAATGAGGAAAGTAACTAGTGAATCCACTCTTCGTATGGGGTAAGGCCACCATGATGGGGGAGACCATTCTGTTTCCAACGTCACAAGAGAAAGGGAGCATGAGAACGTCCACTCCATGTGCTTTGCAACATAGATTGACTACACTAGGTGGCTGCACCCCAAAATTATTTCCCACAACAAAAGGTAAGGTGCCGCATCCAATGAAGTGATGTGACTAGATCCCTAGAAGGTAAAAAAACACTCTTCCCATGCCCTCACATGGGTTGGAAGCGAGACACTCGATGACAGAATGTGCGGGGATGCTGACCGATCATTACAGAATCCAGTCTCATAGCCTTATATGTATGCCTTTGAAAGGACAGGAATGAGCTAACATACTTCCAAAGCCCGAGGTTTTGTTTCATCGCAAGTCAATAGGAGTTAGAGATGGCAATCTGGTTTGAAAATCTAGTCCATCTAGGTGTGCTGATGGTTGGTGAGAAATTTTCACACTTACCTGTCACCTTGGTGTTCCATGCCAAGGATGACACTAGCCATCGGGGCTCAGACATGAAGAATTTTGAGAGATATGCCCGCCTTCAGATACCTATGCCTCCAATGGCCCATTGCCTGGGAACTCTCTTCCCGTAGGTGTTTTTCCAGGAACCCCTGATTCGATCACTACCTCCAAAGCCTCCACACAAGGAGACAGTCCTGGGCTATGCTCTGTGGGAGCATCAAGGGTCCAATGCTTGCACAACCCTATTTGTGAATTCCACTTGCCAAGGGTAATGAGGCTGGTGGAGGTATGCTCCACCGTATTTCCCGTGGGATATCCCACCTCACAGGAGGTGAGGAGTACAAGAATAAAAAACCACTGGAAAGGATTTTCTTGGTTGGAATCAATATGACCCTTCCTCCAGAACCCACGTCTAACAGTGTTACACGGAGAGAGAGGGGCTACAGAGAAGGTTGAGCAAGGGAAAGATGTAGACAGCCTGGCCAGTTTGTATCCATGCATAAATTCACCTTTGAACATAGAGGAAACCCAAACTTGGGACAAAAAGAGCGGGGATATGCTGACTCAACAAGCCAGCTAAGAGGTCCAAAATCTAGTAAAGGATGACTCACCTGAAAACAACCTGAAAGATGTCATACTCAGAGTCTACAACAATATCCAAGCACATTACGCAGTCACTCAAGACGAGCATGCCCACTTACTCCATAATGTTCATTCCTATTTGTAAATCGAGGCAATAGTACCACATTATAGAACTATTAGTGTCTGATTGTGACTAAAAATAGTTTTTAGGTTTTGTTTTGGAGAATAGTCTCAGTGCTAAAATAGTATAAATATACTCTCGATAGAGGAAGATAGGAGGATTGGTTGGGAAAATTTCAAGTGTTGAGGCTCTCCATTGTAATTAGTCTTTGGTTTTTGTGTTATGAATAAATTTGTAAAGGAATGATTGTCTTTCAAAGTAGACATTCTTGTGTCGTCATTTCTTTCAATATGTAATTTTCTTATGTGAAATGTTCATCCTGTTTTCATTCCAGTTTGTTAGTTTATTTCATGTCTAAAATATGTGTATAACAGTTTGGAATTCATACATGCTATGCTCCATATGTTGTTTCAGATATTCATTTAATATTTCTTCT
This sequence comes from Pseudotsuga menziesii, assembly GCA_001517045.1. NCBI lineage: Eukaryota > Viridiplantae > Streptophyta > Pinopsida > Pinales > Pinaceae > Pseudotsuga > Pseudotsuga menziesii. Next base: position 438,320 of record LPNX011181694.1, on the reverse strand, counting down.
AAAGTCATGCAGAATTCACCCTGTAGATGCTCTATGTGATGCACTATTTCCTCTCATCTACTAATCACCTACTAAATATCTCCTGATTGCAAGATCGACAGCTATCTTGCCTCTATTTATAAATTTACACCATTATTTACCTCCTGTAATATGTACCCTACCCAGACCATCGACCCCATTACCCAATGGTTCCTTTTCTCTGATAGTCCCACCTACATCTTACATCAACACACCCACCCTATTCAGGAGTCTAGCCTCCTAACTATTCTTGATCGAATATATTACGTGAGTAAATCTGGAGAGTAAGTGAGAGATCCCTCTCTGACTGTGCCGGGATAGAGGCACATTCTAAAGCAATTCTATTGTTTCTTGGGAGAGAACCCTTTTTTTCCAACCTATGGGCTCAATCTCGACTCTAACAAACCAGCACTGTTTCTTGGGACGAGATTGAATATCATCCCTAGGAAGAACAACATAGTTTTAGATTTGGCTGTTGATGGTGAACAACAATCAGACATCAAGAAGGTTTTGCACTTTTCACTTGGCGACTCCACTCTTAAAGGATTCAGACTTCAGCAAATCTCCTGGTGGTATGACACAAAAATAAAATTGTCAAAAAGAACTGGCAGACTCTGCTGGGAAAAAGAGCTCGTTGTAAGGCCTGAAAATGCATGGTGAAAGGGTAAGATACTCGAGTTTCCATTTCTTCAAAGATGTTGTGTTTTGCCTTGTAATTTTTTTCTTATCTTTTCCTAAACTTATTAAAACATCCTTCTATGGTTCAATTCGCTCGAAACAGAGCTATGAATATATTCCTGTTTATCCTTCTTTACAAATCGAAAGCATTGCTATGTCTTGTACATTTGATTTTGACCAATATTTTTCTGCCGAATCTCATGGCATTAAAGGTCACCGCTGTGAACCTCATGAAACCTCGGTTAATAGCATATCTATCGCACCTAAATGAAACCACTACAATTACCTCCTATCCTCCATGATTTTCCCGCGAAACATTACAAGTACCTCCCCAAATTTGATGGAGAATCCAAAGAATTCATTGCTGAGAAACATTTACAATCCTTTGAACATTTCTCTGACCTTTTTGAGATAGAACATGATGATGTTTGCATGAGTAATTTTTCCTAGGCTTTGCAAGGAGATGCCAAATAATGGTTCAAACACTTGCAGCCTAAGTTCATCAATGAATGGGATGAGTTTCCTTGCACCTTTTTGAAATTTTGGGGTAAGAGAAGGCCACTGGATCAAATTATTTTAGAATTCTATTCGCTGAAGAGGCATGAGGGTGAGACCATGTCTAGTTTTAACAGAATATTTCAAGATTTTATTATAACATGCACAAGGAAGTCCAACCTTTTGAAAACGCTGCTAAGATCTATTATGCAACCACCTTTCCTCCTGAACTGTCATTACTTCTTTTGGAAAGAAGATCAGCCACTCTGCAGCATATGTTCACTGATTGTTTGAAGGTTGAGGAAAACATTAAGATGTCCAAAAAATTGTTGGGTCAAGACAACGGTGGTGAAATAAAAGATACATTAAAATTGGTTGGTCCCTACAAGTAGAAGGGGAGAGTCCCTGTTCAGCTAAATCTTTCCCTTGGTAGACAGGAAGACGATCAGCTTGATATAGAAGCAGATGGTTCTGTAGACTTGCTTTCTGAAGGTTGTAATATTCTCAGCATCGGGTCCGTTAATGACGATTTTAAAAGATATTTTTCTATACCTATGTACGATGACTATGAGGAGGAGTACCTAGAGGCTATACCTAAAGAGCCAGTTATAGAACCAAGGTCTGCTAATGGAGAAAATCAAGCTGCAATCTAAAGTCAGAAGGTTGAGAAAGGAAATGATGGCAAATGTGTCGAAGGTGATAGCCTACCCTTGTGTTATTCCTCTTTTGAATTAATATGGAACACACTTAAAGCCTATAAGGGGAAAAACAAGTTAGAGGGTGTGGAAAATAAGATGATAAAGAGGAACAATCATGTAGTCCCTCTCCATTTATTGATACATGAGGAGTTTGTGATGAGGTGTCAAGTCACGAAGAAGGAGGCAACAACCCTCAAATAAATACATTTTTTTATTTTCTTCCTTCAGGAATATCACCCCATAAAGGAGGAATGTGCTTACTCGATTATGTTGAAGAAAAAGAGGACATCCATGCTGGGGCATATGAAGAAGGTGAAGCTCTAGTTTCATATATTTTGAGTGAAAGGGTGGATGTTTCATTGGAGAACAATTCCATGGGCCCTTTTCTAAGATATTTCAAGTATCATCCTAATAGCTCGCCAGAGGAAGGGAGTTTTGGACAGCTTTCCCATGAACAGATCACAAAATATGCTGGAGGTTTCCACGTTTTCTATGACCCCATAGCAAAGTACATGAAGGAGATGGGTAATGGTAATGACTGGTTATATCTCTACTGTAAGGACTAGTTTATTTGTCATAGCTTTCTCCCATTATGCATTTCATCTCTATCCTTAATCAAGCATGAAAAGGAAGCAATATTATTGGGTAAGTTGCTTGATTGGCTTCATTGGAAGTCTGATTTCACTTAATTGGGCGTGTACACTAAATTAGGTAGAGTAGGTAGGAACAAATAAGCTCTATAATCATCATGCATTTCCTTCAATATTGTTTAGTTTTTTTTCATTTTCAGTTGTAAGTACAGGTTTGTAGTCACAACTATGCTTAGTTTCAGAGTATGGCTAAGAGCATAGTTTGCAGAGTGACATAAATTTGCTGTAGCAGTAGCTCAGAGTAGTTTGAAGGTTTCAAAGGAAATATTGGAGGAAACCCAATGGATTTGGAACTTGGTCTACGGGGGTTCTTTTCTACCTCGCTGGGAGGATAGCATCGCTCATGGAGCCAGCTGTTAGCACTCCTTTGCAACAGTTGAGTTATGGGCCGGGAAGAATTCAGAAGGGTCCTGTCCAATGGAGAATTATACGTCTACCTTTTAGGTTATCCAATGGATAGTTTCCATCAACTGGGACCATCAGATGAATAAGAGCGATTAATATATGGTGGTAGATCCTTCCAAAGGTCAAGGCATTGTAGCAGCGAAAATAAGATAAAGAGGCATCGTAGATCAACGATCCAGAAGCACAATGAAGAAGATTGACTATGGAGTATGGTTCCACAGGCCAAAATATGTGAGGAAATATCTAAGTTGGGTATTCGTGAAGCCTGTTAAAGGGGGAAAACAATGAAAGGCCAAGATCTAGGCGAAGCCTAATCGACGGCCTGAGACGGTTTTGCTGGGAAAAGATGCTCGATAGAAGAAACTTTCCCAAATCATGAAATAGGTTAAAAGCTAGAAATGTCTGATGACAGAGATGAGAGCATGGGCATATCTATAGCCCTAGCTGATTTCACGATCCAAACTTGTGTAGATAAAGTCACGATTTCAAATCGCAAAAAGTGGTACCGATTGCAAAGATCAATGGTCACGATAAAGGCAGGGATAGATTTACGGTCGTGGTTCATTTCATGATATGAAATAGCATGGACAAGGTCAGGGTCTCAATTCATGAAAAGTGGTAGGGTCTGCTTCGATCAATGGTTTCATGGAGAGATCGATCTCGATCGATGGATAAGAAACATATCGTGATCTAAAACTGTTCATTGGATCAAGGAAAGAGGAATTGATGGTAGAAGTTAAAGAAATGTGGACGATAGATGTGAAAGACCCCCAAATCCGAGGGCTAAAAAGGCCTCAAGGCTATAAGGTATCACATTTAGCGTAGATCTGATAGTAGAAAATATGTTCCCACACATGATCTTCCTCTCGATAGGTTATTTGACCCCCTAGATACCATTTGTAGCATGTGTACAAGTGAAATCATCCTTGTGGCAGAGCTGTATCACCTAAATGAGGGAGGCCTCTGCGAAGTTTGGCATGTGGAAATGAGGAAAGTAACCAACGAATCCACTCTTCGCATGGGGAAAGGCCAGCATGACAGGGGATACCATTATGTTTCCTACGTCACAAGAGAAAGGGAGCATGAGAACGTCCAATCCATGTGCTTTGCAGCATAAATCAACTACACTAGGTGGCACCCCAAAATTAATTCCCACAACAAACAGTAAGGTGCCGCATCCGATGAAGTGACATGACTAGATCCCCAGCACGTAAAAAATCACTCTACCCATTCCCTCACATGGGTTGGCACCAAGACACTCGATGACAGAATTTGCAAGGATCCTGACTGGTCATTACAGAGTCTAGTATTGTAGCCTTATATATATGCCTTTGAAAGGCCAGGAATGAGCTAACATACTTCCAGAGACCGAGGTTTTGTTTCGTCATGATTGCATAGGAGTTGGGGATGGAAATCTGGTTTGAAAATATTTTTTGTCTAGGTGTGTTGATGGTTGGTGAGCAAATTTACACACTTACCCATCACCTTGGTGTTCCATTCCAAGGATGACACCAGCCATCAGAGTGCAGACGTGAATAATTTTGAGAGATACACCCGCCTTCAGATACCCACACCTGTAGTGGTGCATTGCCTGGGCACTCACATCCCACAGGTGTTTTTCCAAGAACCCTTGATACCATCATTGCCTTCAAATCCTCCACACAAAGAGATAGTCCTGGGCCGTGCTCTATAGGAGCAGTTGTTCGGATGGGAGCATCAGGGGTCCAATGCCTGCACATCCCTATTTGTGAATTCCACTTGCCAAGGGTGATGGGGCTGGTGGAGGTATGCTCCACTGTATTGCTTGTGGGAGATCCCACCTCATAGAAGGTGAGGAGTACAAGAATAAAAATCCACTGCAAAGGCTTTCCTTAGACGGAAGCAATACGACCCTTCCTCTAGACCCCATGTCTAATAGTGTTACCCGAAGAAGGAGGGGCTACAGAGAATATTGAGTAGAGGAAAGATGCAAACTTCCCTGCTAGTTTGCATCCATGCATAAAGCCTCCTTTGAACACGAAGGAAACCCAAACTTGGGATAGAAAGAGGGGCACTATGTTGACTCAACAAGCTGGCTATGAGGTCCAAAATCCAGTGAAGGATGACTCACTTGAAAACAACCTGAAAGAAGTCATACTCAGATTCTACAACAATAGCCAATCACATCAGGCTGTCACTCAGGCTAAGCACACCCACTTGCTCCATAATGTTCACTCATATTTGTAAATCATGGCACTAGTACCACATTCTAGAACTGTTAGTGTCTGATTGTGACTAAAAATAGTTTTTAGGTTTTGTTTCGGAGAATAGTCTCAGTGCTAAAATAGTATAAGTATACTCCCGATAGAAGGAGATAGGAGGGTTGGTTGGGAAAATTTCAAGGGCTAAGGCTCTCCATTGTAATTAGTCTCTGTTTTTTGTGTTATGAATAAATTTGCAGAGGAAGTATTGTCTTTCAAAGTAGAGATTCTTGTGTCGTCGTTTCTTTCAATATGTAATTTTCTTATGTGAAATGTTCATCCTATTTTCATTCTAGTTTGTTAGTTTCTTTCATGTTTGAAATAAGTGTATAACATTTTGGAATTCATACATGCTATGCTCCGTCTATTATTTCAAATATTCATTTAAGATTTCTTCTAAAGTCACACAGAATTCACCTTGTAGATGCTCTGCGTGATGGACTGTTTCCTCTCATCTACTAATCACCTGCTAAATATCTCCTGATTGCAATATCAACGGCTATCTTGCCTCTTTTTGTAAATTTACACCATTCTTTACTTCCTGCAATATGTTCCCTACCCAGACCATCGACCCTATTGCCCAATGGTTCCTTTCTGTAATAGTTCCACCTACATATTACATAAATGTACCCACCCTATTTAGGAGTTTGGACTCCTGACCATTCTTGATTGAATATATTATGTGAGTAAATATGAAGTCTGGTCCAAAATCCAGTGAAGGATGACTCACTTGAAAACAACCTGAAAGAATTCATACTTAGATTCTACAACAATATCCAATCACGTCAGGCTGTCACTCAGGATGAGCACACCCACTTGCTCCATAATGTTTGCTCCTATTTGTAAATTGTGGCAATAGTACCACATTCTAGAACTGTTAGTGTCTGATTGTGATTGAAAACAATTTTTAGGTTTTGTTTCGGAGAATAGTCTCAGTGCTAAAATAGTATAAGTATACTCCTGATAGAGGGAGATAGGAGGGTTGGTTGGGAAAATTTCAAGTGCTAAGGCTCTCCATTGTAATTAGTCTCTGGGTTTTGTGTTATGAATAAATTTGTAGAGGAAGTATTGTCTTTTAAAGCATATATTCTTGTGTCATCGTTTCTTTCAATATGTAATTTTCTTACGTGAAATGTTCATCCCATTTTCATTCTAGTTTGTTATTTTCTTTCATGTTTGAAATAAGTGTATAACAATTTGGAATTCATACATGCTATGCTCCATCTATTGTTTCAGATATTCATTTAAGATTTCTTCTAAAGTCACACAGAATTCACCCTATAGATGCTCTGCATGATGGACCGTTTCCTCTCATCTACTAATCACCTGCTAAATATCTCCTGATTGCAATTTCAACGGCTATCTTGCCTCTTTTTGTAAATTTACGCCAGTCTTTACTTCCTGCAATATGTTCCCTACCCAAACCATCGACCCTATTGCCCAATGGTTCCTTTCTTTGATAGTCCCACCTACATATTACATAAATGCACTCGCCCTATTTAGGAGTCTGGCCTCCTGACCCTTCTTGATTGAATATATTATGTGAGTAAATATGGAGAGTAAATGAGAGATCCCTCTCTGACTATGTTGGGCTAGAGGCGTAGTCTAAAGCGGTTCTGCTATTACCTGGGAGAGAACCCTTTTTCGCCAACCTATGTGATCAATCTCGGCGCTAACACAACTCCTGCTCCTTCTTTATATTTTGACCCATAAAAGTACAAGGTCAAAGTAGAACTATATGCAACTACCTTAATTTCAAAAATATGTATATAATCACAGTTATCTACATTATTTACAATATCCTTAAATGAAGAATCGTGCTGAATAGTGGTAACATTCAGAATTTCAGATTGTTGGTTATTATTAGAAAAAGAAGAATTTTCAGATTCAAAGTTTCCAAAACCAAGTTCGTACATATAATTTCCTATTATAGAATCTAAAAATAGAACTGGTTCATTTGGAACAAGCAATTCTTTTACTGTGTGTGTCCCTTCCTATCTTGATTTGATTGGATTTTCCATTTTTGGGAAACCATAAGGTTGACCAATATGTGGTGAAAAATCCATTCAATTTATGAGACCAATCCCTACTCTAAAACAACCCATATGCATCAGGGATGTCTGCAACCACAATATCTATGATTAGAAAAATTGAAGGGTTACTGGAAATCCTAATTAGAACATCCTTCATTTCTCCCAAAACCCTCACATTTGTTCTATCAAGTTGAGTAATTTATGAGTCTGATGGAATATACTTTGCATTTAGCCTTCAGAAAATAGATAAAAGCATCACGTTAGTAGACGCTCCAGAATTGACCATACAGTTATGGATGTTTCTATTAAAGATTTCAAAGGTAAGGATAAATGGAGGAGTTGTAGATTTTGATTTCTTCCCTATTAGTGAGTATTTATCAGCTGCTAATTTTCCTTTATCATTAAGTACTAAATCACTGTTTGAATTATTAGCAGCTGCATTTTGCTGAACATTAGGAACTATCGAACTCATGGCATGAGTTATAATGGGACCATTAGGAATGGTATAGATTTGAAGAAGATCGCAGATAATAATGTTTGCACGCAACTTTTTCATATATTCAATTATGTCATACTGCAGATCTGACTTTAGAGAATTCTGGATAGGCTAAGAATTCCTCACAGGTTGAGTTTGCTTGACAGGCTGAGGATTATCATTGTTTTTACTTGGAGTAGAACTTGATGATGCTCTGGGAATATTTGTATGTTTTCTACTTAGAGTGTTATAATCATGTTTCCCTAAAGGAGGATTTCTACCTTCAAAATATTTCACCAGACTATCACAAAAATGACCATTTAACTATTGTAGTTCTTGAAATTCTTCTTCATTTTCATATTCTTCTTCTTCTTCATGATCTACAGTTTCTTGATTTGACAATATTTCAGATAAATGCAAGACTACTCAAATAGTGTTAAAACTCTCCTCATTAACTGCTATATTAGGAGGTGAACTTGGTTTATTATTAGCAGTCAGATTTTGTCTAAATTGGTTCCTAAAATACCCTTTAGAAGAGGAAGTTTCTGAATTAGTTTTCTTCAATCCCACCACTTCATTAATCAATTCCCAAATAGAATTTTGAATTTGGTCAACATAGAATGCCTTATCTTTATCTAAACTAGATCTTTCAACTTTCTTACAGGAAAAGGTATCAACTTTTCCGCTTCTTTTAGGTTCATATGACATCGAGTCTTTCTCAACTTTAATAGCCTCTTCAAAAGTTTCGACAAGTGTTGTATTGCTAGCTCATTTAACAAACATCCCTAGGTATTTTGGTAACAATGAAGTGTAGTTTTCTATAATTATATCCTCAAATGGTTGAGAGGCAACAGGAATTTTTTATTTAAAGTAAGGAATCTCTAATTAAAGTCTTTGATTATCTCTTGTTTCCATTTTAATCCGAGACAATTCAAGAGCTAAAGCATCAGGTGTTTTGTCTTCCCCAAACTTGTCTAGGAATGATTTGTTGAAATCGACCCAGTTTGTGATTGAATCTTGAACTAATGAGAAGTACCAATTTTATGCTCTCCCTTCGAAAGTTAACGGGAATAGACAATAGACTACGTCCTCATGTTGGACATTCGTGGTCTATACATGTAAAATTGATTTATCTACATGTACCTCATCTAGATCTTTATTATCCGGATTAAAATTTAGAAAAAGTTTGTCTGTATGCTTTGGTAATGGATGTTGCACGCTAGGTACAGCAACAACAACTATTCTTATCCATGGAAGTGGTGGTTTTTGTGGATTAGGAGGATTACCTCCTCCTCCTACAGGTATGTTTCCAGCCATATGACCTTCTTCATATTCTGGAGAACTCTCTTAATTAAATGACCTTGGACTGTGAGGTGGTGATCTATAGGAGAGGGTGGTTCACCAAAACTGCCTATCGAAGCCAAACTTCTAATAGTATTTGTTCTAGTGGTTTCCCTATGAAGTATTCTGACTCGGTGACTTGGAGTCCTTGACTGCGAAATATTATTTTTTGCTGAATCTTGATTAATTGCACTCAACTGAGGATTATTTCGTTATTGTCTGGGTAAACCGTAATCTATTGGTGCCAAACCAAGCTGATGAGCATAAGCTCTAGTAATAATGTGATGCAACTCTTCTAAAGTCTGAGTACTCTGTTCAGGAGTAAAAGGATATCTATTACGATCTCGTTTGAGAATGCTCCTTAGAGTGTCTATTAATGGTGAACTGCTACTTTCAGGTTGTAATGAAGGATTTTGACTAGTTGAATATTTATCCTTAGTTCTATCATCCATTAATCATTGTCAGGCCCTCCTTCTAGCACCATTTGTTGGCCTGATTTTATGAATTTTGCCAACAAAGGAAATCAAGCCCACATAGGTTACTTAATATAGTTCTTGGTATGTTTAAATTAACTTGATTTCGCAGGTTATGGTCTCCTACTACCAGCTGAATTTTTTATTCTCTTAAGAAGAATTTGGTAAGAAAAACTCATCAAAATATTTCCTATGTTAACTTAAAGTCAAACTAATTCCTAATGTTAGTTTCTGAGGCTATGTTATCGTAATTTTTCTTTCTTAGGGAAACTCTCTTGTTTTGGATTTTGATTTAAATTTTTGACTAAGATATTGTTTCAGATATTAAACAACTAACTGAACTAAAACCTATTTAACAACTACTAAATAAACTAGGAAAAACTAAGTTAACATTTAAATCAAACCTAATCTATCCTACCTATCTCAGCTAAGAGAAAGCTTATTTAATTAAATTAACTACCTATTATAAATCTGAAAACAAAATAACTTCAAATCAACAAGGCAAATTAACATAATTGAAATTATAACATATTTCTGATTTGGTAATATTTTATGAAAGAAGAATAATGAAACAAAAATGACTTCACTATTCTACAATCCTAACTATCAAAAGATAATTAATGTTTAGCATTTCGATATTTGAACAATAATGATGATTAACCAACTATTTTTAAATTTTTTGTCAAAATACATTTTTTTAATTCATTAGTTAATGAATAATAATATCAATATCATTTATTTATAAAGCAAACCTTATCTAATTAAAATATATGATATTTAATATCAAACAAAGAAACGAGTGATTAGAGCAAGTCTTTATGGATTATACATAAGTNATATATATATATATATATATATATATATATATATATATATATAAGTTTCAAAATATATCACAAGTGATACTAGTTCTGACACTGTACTTCGAAGACATCCAAGAGAGAAACAATTTCATAGAAATATCCACAAGTTGAAACATCAAAATTTAAGTATAAGTTTTCTTCTTCAAACTCCGTCTCGTTTATAATAAGTATTCATAGTTTATATAGCAAAGGCTAATAACTCTTTCGAGTTTTCTATGTAACAACTATTCTAAAAATAAACATTTGACTACTAATAGTTGTTACATAATAAATACCAAAGATCCTTATCATCTTTCTATTGATTAAGAACTCAAAAGAAGGCACCTGGTAGATGGCATCATCCATCAAAACTGCAGAATCATTCTTAAATGTCAATTTGTCCATGTAGAAAATAAACAACAACTGGCTTTTGACAATTATCATCCATATTATTCAAACTCGAAACCACTTCACTATTTTTTGGAAAAACTTTAAAGTAGGAGAAAAACATCGAACTTGGAAGTCCATTTTGCCTTGCCACCTGCAAAAAGCAATTAACTGTGCATAAGTTTTATTAAAAATGTAATTAATAACAAAACAGAAATAAAAAATTCAATTTAATGATATGCAATGCCCGCAAAATATATCATTCCATGGGCATGCTAATTACATGTTCTGTTACTTTCCCAAAAAACAAAAACGTAGCAACAATAACAATTTTCAAGTAGTGATTTGGAGTCTGGTAGCTCGGTGAGCCTCAAAATATTTAGCTTTAAGTTCTAGTATCTTAAGCTCTTGTTGTTTTACCTGCTCAAGCAACTGCTCATTGGTGATCATCATAGAATTCTTGGATTCTTTGTATATATTTTTCTTCAGGATCATCTTTCTCTATCTATTCACCCAATCTAGAAGCTCTACCATGAACATTTTATTCTCTTCATCTGTTATTGTTGCATTGGCCTAGAATTCCTTCAATTCTCCTTTCAAATGTGTGATTTTACTTTCATATATTCGATTAAGAATCTGCTATAAATTTTCCTCATCCTCATCATGAAATGAGTCATTATATTGTGAAGAATTAGTTTTATTCAAATCTTGGGCAAATGAAGGAATACCTACACACGAAGGTTCCATCTCAAACTCATTAGGACAAGCATTACAAATGATCTCTTTAGCCAAGGGCGTCACAAGGTCACTCATTGTGGAATTTTGTTCATCAATATGAACCATCTGATGAATTGAATAAAATACAACATCCTCACTTTCAACTTGAATCACAAATGGTTTGGCACTTTGTTGCATCGTTACAGGCATGGAAATGGTAGTCATACTACTAGTGTACCTATGAGCACTCATAGAGCTTCATTTCTTTTGTTTATTTTTGAATTGATCAATAGAAACTACACTCTCATTTAGGTTTTGAACTAATCCCTCAGACCTTTTATCCAATCCATGGGATGGATGTACGTTGTCAAAAGCTTCAACACTAATCTATCAGAGTTTACCTTCTACCAATCAATCTTCCAAACCTATCGATTGAATGGGATTTTCGACTCTTGAATCCTTATGGTTTAATTCATCATTCAATTCAATTGTTTCAGACCCATGATTTCGCCTCCTCTTATGCTGATTCCTAGACCGAACAGAGGGACACTCTTCATTCTGTCCAAAACCATTCTCATCTAGAAATTGGTCCTTGGTTTTTCCAATAAAAGACAATTGGTATTTAACTAATATCTTCACAAAACCATGATGGAAAAGGATACGGTATCGGTCCCCTTTAGTATTTTGAACAACAGATTCCATATTGCATAATTTATTAAGTAGGAAATAAGGTAAATTCATCTTTGATCCTTTGAAGGCCATCAGGAATCTCAAATGGTAAAAATGAGCAGTGGCATACCTTCCATCACATGTGATATACCGTATAATCATTTGGAGTAGAGTCTCCCACTGGGGTTGTAGATATTTGACTGGATATCCAAATTTATCATCAAACCCTTCAGGCAGAGGAAGTAAGAAATGTTTCCATTTTTCTCTGTTAATTTATTTCTTCTTGAACCATTGTTCTCCCTTTTGTGGCAAGCTAGTGGCATTTTCTATGAAGTCCTAAGAAATGTCTAACCATAGATTCCCAACCTATGCTAAATTTCCTTTGAGAGACAAATCAAAGTGTTGGGTGACTTCTACATTGTGCCCACTGAAACTCCTAAGAAATTCACCCCAACCTATTTTATCAAATAATTGTGAGACATTTGGATGAATATCTAGAATCTCGTCTCCATCAGGTCTGAACCTACATAAGGGCGCCATAATCAAATTCGTTGGTTCTTCAATTGAACGGGTAGGGAAAGGAGTTCTAGAATGAGTTGTGAAAATAGCAGGGATAGGTATACATGATTCAACTTTCATCATTAAACCTTTACTTGGTTCTATGTTGACCCAGGCAATAACCCTAAACTCTCTCCTACATGTGACATTTTCACCACAAAAACTAATGTATGTAATCATCAAACAAACTAATACAAGCTGAAATTATTACTCGGTATTAAAATTAAGTCGAATATAAATTAGAGATGATCACATAATGGTGTTAATACGAGGCATTTATTAGAGTAATAATTTCATGACAATGTCCATTGAACGGGTGTTACCAAAATATCAACTTGTATTTTGTTCCAAACACATCACCTCCAGATTTTGACAGGAATAAATTATATGTGGAGACCAGGCATACTGTTAACTTGGGTGATATAAAACCCCACATTATGAATAATCATGTTGCATAGGGTTTCATCCTCAAAACCGACCAACATGACAACTTGATGCTTATTCATAAATGATAGATATGATCGATCAATCTCATGAAGTATTTTTAAATGACACAATTGACACATATGATCCACAAGTATCCAAAATATTGACTAGTGTACTTAGCCAAAATATGATAGCCAGCGAGTTCATATGATCTTGTGTAAGCATAACCATCTATCAAATTCTAGGTATAAGCATGAAATCGAATTATCCATCTAAATGTACCCTTAAGACTTTATTTAGTTACAAATAAAATGACATAGTATTTAAATGATAAAGTTTTCTATGTTAAAACATATTTATTAGGATTAAAATGGAATGTTTAAATTAATTCATCAACCCTAACCATATAAATTATAACAAAAAAACTAATGATGAATACTTTGTCAAAAAGTCTAAATGAAACTAATAAAACCTAACTAAAACCAGTTTAAAATGCATTTTGAATTATTTTGATTTGATCCAAAGAACTATTTAACAGGCTATAATTTAAATATCTTAAACAATATATAGTCAAATATTTAATGATAATGAGAATTGATTTATATCAAATAAAAATATTAACAACTGCTAAAAAATACTCAATTTTGAAAATGCTTCCTAAACTTCCATTATGATCATTAACTCTTCCTTAATTGAGAGTACCTTTAGAATCAAAGATTCTGAAGGCACTCTTTAATAATTTTAATAATTAATTATATAAGAGAACTAATCAATTTTATTAAACAAACAAGAATAAAATTGAGAGGGTTTTTGCCTGCCAACAAATGGTTACCCCTATGACTTCCTACTAGAACCATAGGAAAATTACGGGGTGATAACAACTCCAGTGACTAGTGCCAAGCCAATAAATGACTAATGGAGTCAAAGAATCACCAACTAGGAGGACCTTGCTTAATATTCCATCGAGAGAGTAGAATTGCATGAGCTAACAAAAACTCTACTAGGTGAATTAGGTTTTACAAGGGTAGGATTTTGATGAAGAATCTCATTCCTTTCGAGCTCTTGAGGTCAAAAAAACATTCAAGGATGAAATAGAGATTAACTTCAAACCCATTTCTTCCAACAAGGTAGTAATACCCTTTCAATGGCCCAAGCAAAAACATAAAAATGATAATGCAAACATCCCTATACAACTTACAACTATAAAGATCCAATCAAGATTAAAGAGCCATACATGAAAAATAAGGGAACCCTTACAAGAATATTAGCTCGAAGAACGAATGTATCCATTAAGATCAAGAGAAAGAAATTCAAAAATCCAACCATGAAGAATTAATGAGAGAGACAACTCTTATATAGGTTGTGGCTCTATCTCATTTTACAATAGAATATTAATAAACTAGGATAAAATATTGGATCTAGCCTAGGGTGGGGTAAAGAAAACAAAATACTCCAACAAACTCTAATAAACTTTAAGAGTATCCATAAATGAGGTGTAAAATATCTTATGTTTCTAACAGTTTTGGCAATAAAAATGAAATAGGAAAAGATGCAAATTTGCAGCTATAAATAAAAACATTTTAAAGAAGCTACAATTTAAAAGTATGTCATGATATTGCATCATTTCTCTTACCTGTTTCCTTTAAATACACATATGTTGTTGATACTTATAATTTCTTGGAACAAATTCCCTTTATTTGTGGAGTTTGACAATGTCTACATTTGCTTTACCTTTCAAAATATCTTTCAACATACTTCAAATATTTTACTGTTGCAATAATTTCATGTTAGGACCCCTCAAATAAAGATTTGTCTATTTACAAAAATAACAAAATGAAGCTAAGAAAATACAGTCTTAGTAGCCTGTCTCAATGAAGAAAAGCAACATTAATAATAATTTTTTTATGTTTGGTGAACATTTTAATTTAATAATGTAAATTACAATAATATTCAAGTAAAATAATGGGTAATAAGAGTTTACCCGAGGAAACATGGAGAACACCAAAAAAAAGTATATAAGACTATCGATCACATCAAAATGCCATTTTTTCAAAATGTTTTCTAGGCTTATCTATAACAAGTTCCAAGGGATGAGTGAATAGAAATAGTAAAATCTCAACCCTACAATTATATACACAAGAATAAATTTTATAAGTCATGGAATACATGCTATGACAATAATGCTTCAAAGAAATAAGTGTGGAAAATGGATAATTCCTTACCATTCATTGAAATCCTATATGTTTCAAGAATAATTTAATATTCTCAACAGAACAGGGATAACCACGTGAAGGTGGAAGCTCTTATGGCCCCTCCCCCCCCACGTCACTCTCAATTCCCCATACCCAATGCATGTACTTGAAAAACAAATTACGTGCAAATTCATGCAGATTTCATCATAAACAAACATTTACCATTCATTCAATAAAAAGTAGCATTCATTCATTCAGTCAAGACATTCATTCAGTAAAATATAACATTCATCAAACCATTCATTCATTCAATCAACAAATTTATTCAATTAAAGATAACATTCATTAAACCATTCATTCATTCAGTTGCCAAAAAACCATGCATGACATTATATTATTAAAAATAATAACACAATATTTTTTCAGTCGCTTATTTCTAATTTTTATTCTCTTTACAAAATCAACAAGAAGCACATATTATGGAATTTGTCATTCAGTTCTTGGTGCTTCATCAACTTGTCGTGATGTCTTCCTAGTAGACTACTTGGCAAATTTATTTTGCGACAAGGGGTTTGAATTTGCTTCCATAATGTGAAAAATCCGCATACATATATTTTCTTATTATAATTACAAGTATTTCATTTAAAAAAAAACATTACAAAGGTGGCTTTTTACCTGTTGTGGCCACATCATGTTCTTCATATTCATGTCTACGCTCAACCTGTACAATGTGACCCTATACATGCTCTGTAGTTGAAATATGGAGAAGTAGAATTAATGTTCACCATTTTCAATGCTATATATAAAATTGTAGCATATGAATAAATTCATTACCAGGATTCAAAGCATTATATTCGATTGGTTGTTGCCTATCATCGACATTAAGGGGATCATTGCTTTCCTGCTCAAAACATAATCAATATTTTATGTCAATTATTTATAACAAATGGATTTCACAAGTAGTAAATCTTCATTGAACTATATAGATTTTATATACCTGTGCACCATATGGATCACCATAAGACCATGTTTTCCTAGACAAGATTATTTGGCGTTCAACAACAGCTTCAAAGCTGTGCTGGAATCCAAGATTCAAGTATTCATCGGTGGGCATTTCTTTGAATCGGCCAGCCTACATATTTGCATAACATCATTAATTTTACATTTTGCGGCACATTAAAATGAAAATAATTTACAGTTTATTATTTGGATGCATTATTGAGTTTTCGATACTTATAATCTGCGATGCCAAATTCGAATAACCACTAGGCCCAAGCTTGTGTTGACCAATTTTTTCTATTCTTTCCTTTGTGGAACTTGATGTGTCTAACAGCCTATGCAAGTGTTGAAATATGTTATACGTTCCAAATTCAATATAAAATTAATGATAATAAGGGTTAACATTATATTGTGGAAATTATTTCATACCTCCCTATTCCTGGTGATATCTTTCCTTCTTTTCATAGAGCCCTCTCCTTTCCATCTTCCACTAGAGATTTCCACTCCCTTGCTGGAATTGTCAGAGGGTGCTCATACCTAGGGTTACTTTAAAGGTGAACCCTATATTGGTATCATACAATCTTCATATGTTGTTGATCCTTCTCTAGGACTGCGACTCGATCGAAGGTCTTGTTGTCAAACAGGACAACCAACCGATTATTCAACTAATCCTTTAAATTTTTTTTTTGTCTATCCCACCTTATGTGGATGGTGGGCCCAAATATTTCCAAGGAAAAACCATTTAGATGTTTATAAAAAACATCATTTCCTACAAAAAAATCGTGCCATCATTAGTTGAAAAAAAATATTTTATTGGTATATTACAATCAAATTATAAACACTAACTTGAACAATGCATAATTACCTGGGATATTCTCTACCTTTATTGGAACAAGCTCTTTGTCCACCAAAAATGTTGTTTGTATTGTACCCATTCTAATGACACAGGAAGATCCAGGAAATGTTGCTTCAACATTAGCAATACTAGTAGGATCTGCATCCACCCCTTCTTCTATAGGATCTGGTGTGTGTTGGCCACCAGCATGTCAACTCTCTGCTTGCCTGGGAGGTTTCATAGAACGTGTTGTCAACTATTCATTCGATGAAAACGTCGCATGAGTCGGTGTATGTGGAGTCATTTTCTCATGTGACGACTGATCTCCACGAGCATCATTAGGTCCAACAATGCCTTGACTACTAGTGTGTGGTCGTAGAAAATCCTGTAAATACAAACCATATTTTATAATTTCAAGATCATATAAAAGTAAAAATTATAAATTTTTAAATGAATTTATATTATTATTCAATAGTTTACAAATTACTTGCAAGGCATGAGATCCCTTTACCAACACTTCAACCTTGGATTTAATCTCCTCTATCTGAGGAATAATGAATAGCAGACGAAGGATATCTAGATTAATGTTTTTCAAGGTCTACTTTATTATCTTAATTGGGTCTAGAGAAGAATGAATGTCAGCATCGTTCAACAAATCATGCACATCAAAATCTATTGATTGCCATGATGTTGTTTCATACATCGAATCATTGGTCTATAAAAAAAATATATAAAAATCTATTGATGTGTTAAAGCAATAGATTGAGGAAAAAATTATGTTAACAAAACATATCTATCATGATAGATTCCTAAAATTACAACTTGGTTTAAGTAATTCCTACATGATGGTGTTGTATGATCCATAACTGGGGACTTTCCCCGATCATCCACCTACAAAAAAGAAGTAGAAAACATTATCATAATGAAACCAGTATACACATGAAAAAAACATAAAAAAATATTATGCTAGATATTAAATTTGTACAATGGAATCGGTGTAAACCTGTCGCGTCAAGGAAGTTTTGGTATCATCTACTATTAGGGAGGTTCCCCTCACAGTACCATGCATAAAAAACAAAGAAAAATTACATAGCGAAACCAAAATACTCACTGAAACAATATAATAACAAAACATTTTGACGTATTTAAATTGTGCAATTACAATCAGGTTTACCTGTTGACCCGAGGCTGTTGTCGTCTTATCAACAACCAGGTGGTTTCCCCAATCAACACTCTACAACAAATATAGATAACATTATATAAACCACACAAATATACTCATGAAAACACAACAAAAAAACTATTTTTTCAATTTATATTTGTACTATTTGAAAGATGTATACCTGCTTCCTCAACAAAGTTGTATTCCTCTAACCAACTGCTGGGGAGATGCCCTAATAACTACCCTGCAAAGTAAATAATGAAAATTTTAAAAAATTATAACAATTTACTATTGAAAAATCCTTAAGAGGTTAAATTAATTAATAAAAGGTCGGGTAATTTGTTGGGTGTATCACTTCCATAATAACCATGTTTGTATCTACTCGATTAAATTTGTAATTAATAAGAAACTCTTCCCTTGCATCTATTGATTTAATGGCACATACAAATACACTGTTTCCTTCATGCCCCTCAAATATGCAGTTGGGTTTCTTAAGTGTAGACCCTAGTTGTGTACTATTTTTAAACCCCACAATATTACCAGTGGCCTTTGGCCTTCTATCAATCTACAATGTTGCTCATTTATTTTGATATTTGTCTTTTAGCTGTAAATAATTTGCTGACAACCCATATCTATGCATAATTCATGTATATTGGACCAGGTGCATCCAATATTTGTAGTTGTAACATGGTCCAAAATAATCCATCAATTCTGTACATCTTTCGTAACTGACCTTTATGCCATCAATGCAAAACAACCCCAATCCATGTAATGATGATGGTGCAATTCGATATATCCTCTCGCTCACACAAAAACATGTGTTCAATTAAGGAAGATCCCTAGGTACCCATTGTTTCACTAGATGTTTGTACCTTAAGGGAACCTCGATGTCGACTATTATCTCATCATGATAGGAACATGACCCCCCTTCAGCGAGAAAAAAATCAATCTGTTTATTGAATTTTCTTATGATCTTATAACATCTAGTTGATATAGCCGTTGTATACCTACTGGATGTCTCACTTTCCTCTAGCCTTCCTAAACTCTCCTCGCTTGAGGAAGATAGGTCTGCCAAATGGTTGTTTGGTTCTACCTGCACCATGGGAAAAAGTTCAAATAGGACCTTGTTGGGTATGCATAGTTCATATTATAAAATTACAAGGCATTAAGGCATGCATTTTCCACTATCATCATACATAGCTATCATTTCTCCCCCAATCTTTAAAATGCATGTTGGCAGGCGGTTTTGATAAAGATAAGTTGTGCAACACCAAGGGTGATGCACAAGATTGAAGAATATGTGCAAGATCAGAGATGATGCGCAATACTAAAGATGGAACACAATGCAGGAATGCCGAAAAAGAGTCGGCTTGGTCATGATTTTGTAGTAAGTGGTCATAGTTTTGTAGTTTTGGTCCAATTTAGTGAAGAAGTTGGCCGACTGGACCATTTTGTAAAAGGCACAAGCCTATAAATAGAGATAGGAATGTAATTTTGAGATATCTTGAGGAGATGCTAGGATAGGAATATTTATTGAATCAAGAGGTGAATATTGAATTCAGAATGTGATTGTATGATCTGCTGCAGAAGATTGGTTTATGTTTTGTTGCAACTATGAAGATGTTTTTGGGAAACCTGTCTTGATGCTGAAGTAATATGACATGACAAAGGTTGATGGAAGCACTATTTTTTGTCTTTATGCTTTTCCTATTTTGAATTATGCAATGTGAATGAATCAATGCCATAGTATGTCTATTATTTCTGAATGATGCGATGTTTCTATGTTTTCAATCATGTTATGGTGATCAATCTATTTATGAGTAATTGTATTGCTGTGATATGAATATGTTGATGAGATATGACGGTTTATAATATGAAGTCATGATAATAAAACATTTTCTGTATCTCTAAATTAATGTTGTGATAGTTATATAATATATGCATAAACCCTCCTTACTGCGAAAACATGGTTCCGACGGTTCTCCCTTGAATATCTTGGGTGAGACTTCATCTGCTTCACAGGTGCTATTGGACAAGGTAAAACCTGTCTAGGCCGGTGCTCAGGAAGATCGCTGAGTAAAGGAGGTTGACAGAGTGTGAACCCCCGTTGATGGATATGTGTCAATAAATGGTTTTGTTGTCGGGACCATAGTGTGAGGACAAGGAGGATATGTTATGGAATTCGATGAAACCATACATTCAATATTGGTTCGATAAGAAGGATCAAGAATTTGCAATGGAAGAGAATCAAAATTTGAGATTAACAACAAAAGAGTGGTTGGGACGGTATCTCTATTCTGATCACCATGAGTATTTATTCTTTGAGTTTCTGATAATCTTGTATGAGTGGTTGGAGCAGTTAACCTCTCGAAAGATGAATTTTCAAGGAGGCGAACCTACTTGTTGGACCCCAGAACTGATCCAGGAACTAAAAGAGGTAGACCATAGAGCATCGAGGGCTGTCAAAGTGTGACTTGATATCATCTTGGAAGGCTACATAACGGATTTTGCAGTCTATACACTCAAGTCTTATAGCGACGTGGAAATGGAATTCTTCAAAGGACAAAGAGGTAGGTTTCTGCTATCATTACAATTGTCGATTAAAATGCTCATCTGTGAAAATGGTATATTAAAGATGAACTTTGACGAGTATAGCCATGGTGTGTGGAGGTTGTGGGTACTACAGAGATAAGGGTTGGATGGAATGATATGTGGTAGATGCATGGGAGTTACGACGAAATTGTGAGGGAAGCCAAGGAAGATCCTGGTCTTTTGCGAAGTGCGGTAAGGTTTCGGTAAGAGAAGAGGCATAGGACTGAGGAGAGTATTCCTGTGACCGAAACAAGAATCTATGAGAGAATATCACAAGGGACTAAGTGACCCTACAATGATGAAATGGATGACTAGGATATGCCCCATCCCAAGGAGAGAGAAACCTATAACAATAACGTACCCACACCTCCGTGCACTGCACCAAAATCAGGAAGAAATACTAGCTCAATACTAAATTGTTCGACGTTTCATAAACACACTAATAATAGCAGATCAAAAAACATAGGAAGAAGGCCCAGGATGGGGGGAGACGATGTAAAGTTACCTCAATTTCATGGAAATGAGACCGAGGATCCTGAACAATACTAGTTTATGTGTGAAGCGGTTTGGATTGTAAATCAAGATCATGATGATGATGTTAAGAAAGGTTAGTTGACGAAAAATTTTAGGGGTCACGCACTGGACTGGTACATGAACTTTGTACGAGTTCCCATAGGGATCCCAACAAAGAATCTAGCAGAGATTAGGAATGGATTGATCGAAGAGTTCAAGAAGCCCAAGTCTGAGTCACAATATATCATGGAATTAAAAGAAATCAAGCAATATCCAAATGAATAAGTTTGAGATTTTGATCAATGATTCAAGATGTTGATGGAGAAAGTCAGTTTTGGAATGAGTGATGTACAACATAAGGAGTGGTTCATTGCAACATTAGTACCACATATCAGGATTCCCTTGATGCATCAAAAAATTGTGATATATAGCGAGGTTCTGGAGATCTCAATGAAGATAGAAGCTTCACCTATTGGTGAAAATAGAGTTGGCATGAATCAGATCTACTCATAATTGGCGAACTTGCAATCCAATTGAAAAATATAAAGAAGAGAAGGGGGCATAGTGAGTAAGGGTGGTGTACTCGATGTCATGCAAAAGGACATCATAAGGATTGATGCCCATATTTCTGAAATTATTTGCTTTCGGGAGCTCAAAATCTGTTAAGTCAAGGTGGATTATCGTGGTATCGCATCTTTCAAGTTCATGGACATTGATACGAAGACTATGTATATATTCAGAAGATGGTATCTGTAACATACCCTAATTTTCCCTAGATAGATTCTCCAGGTGGCAACGTAAATTTTTCTTTTTAATCATATACACTGAATCACACTAGAATAAATTAAAAACGTTTTACTTAACCATACCATTTTTTCAAGATTAAGAATCTACAAAATATAATCACCTTATTAAAATATCTACACAAGAAAATATTATTTAAAAGTATAATAAGATACAACCATTACATTACTCTATCCTTTCAATGAGATAATCGTCACCCATTAACCATGTATTTTAATTGTAGTTAACACCTTGCATAACAAGGTACCATACTTGTACTTGTATTCTTGGGTGCAACAATCAGATATGACACATGAGTCTCGTGAGTGGAACACACAACAAGGTTAGATATACTTTAGATGTTAAAAGTAGATAACTAAAAAGTATGCACATATACAACGCTTTTACTCTACAGTGTCTTTTGAGAGTTATCCCAATTCTTTTCACAACCTCTACAACCAACACTTGAAGCCATGTAACTCAATATACATATTAGTACTATATATTAGCCTATAAATCCATGAACACAAGTTTCATAATAACTTATAAACAAGATAAATTAAATCCTATAAACAAGCCAGCCATTACAGATACTTCTTTAATCTAACAATATCTTGGGAGACTGAAAGCGTGTCTACTAATTTCCTCCAAACCATAGGCTTTATTTGACGTATGTTTTTTTGTCTAAAGCCACCCTTGAGCTAGGTGACGAATCCACTAAGGTTCTAGGTTATAAACAGAAACTCTCCAAGTTTCAAGTTAAGATAGTATGGTCATCAAAGGGATACTACGTCTATGAGTATGAGACTTAAAATTATTTTAGTTGTCATAACATTTTTAAAACCATTAATCATGAGTAATCCCTCATCATGTTTTGTTCATCAACAATGATGGCATGTTCGACAATTCATTTACACCCATACAATAATAGTAACTCCAACAACCCTATTTCTCTAGGGTCCCCATAATGATTGCTTAATTGCATGGATACTATTAACTATCCAAAACTCACAAGTACAATATAATGTAATTATTCCACCATTATTATGACCGTTTACTTATAGCCACTTTTATTCATAAGTCACCTATTACAAGTAATTCCTAGGCTTCGTAGTTGTCAAAAGAAAACAATATTCACTTTGAATCTGATAGTTTACTCAACAAAAAAATATTGGGAATGAAAATCCCATGACATACACTCGACAGTCAGATAGATGGAAATACAAGTATGGTATAATTTTCCAGGTTAAATAATAAGGGAAAACGATGACTGCAGGTCAACATAACAAGGTTAGATTTTAAACTAAGATTTAAGTGTAGTAAGTTTCAACACAAGTTGTTTCGATTCGTTGGATGTCAATACTTGAATACATAGTCAATCTACCCCTTCTTCCATTCTATGACATACTAGGTAATTTTTCTAAATTCCCATATATACCCATTCACAAGGTAATAACATATTAACGGATGTCAAAAACAACTACATAATTATTTAACCAAAACAAAAATTCATCATAATTTTAAAATATGCATGAGATACATAAAATTGTCATCACTTAATCGATTTATTGGGAAACAATTTTATTCAAAGGCTCACATTCGAACTCAAATACTTTCACCAGCATACTGAGAGTTAGTAGAGATTCCATCCTACGATCAGCAGTCAAATGGTAATGCATCCAAATTGCATTAACTACTAATGATACAATCAATGATATAAGGGTTCTCTATTCCTAATCTCTTGCTATTTGTCAGCATTTAGTATGACAAAGACTCTAAGGTGGAATTATTGTTTACCTAACCATATCTTGATACTTCGAGAGTAAACTTTGGGATATCCATATATGGAAATTAAAAGAAAGAAAATCCTATCTGCAGATAGAGAAGGATAAAAAAAATTGCCATAGATATGAACTGACTTATGCTCACACTAGATTTACATATTTTGACTATGGTTACGAGTGGATTGCCCATCGCGAAGGAAGATGCATTTATAACTTTCATGTATGGAAACATGAAACCTAGGGATCCAAAAGATTTGGTCTCAGTGGTACAGAGGGGGCATACTAGCTCATCGTAGATTGAACTAGATAGCAGGAATCAAAATGATTTTCACATCCAAATATAAAATTGAAAAGAATTACAAAAAATAGATTGAATTTCATTTTTATATCTACAATGAAGAGAAATCATAGGAAATCTCTCCATGAAATCAAAATACACCATGTTTCCATTGCGCAGTCGCAACCATCAAATTTAATAAAGGTTCCATAGCGTATCTAATGTACAAATGCAGCCATCAAACCTAATACCAAGATTCCATAATGTTTCAAATGTACACACGCAACTATTAAAACTAGAAACACTATATTCTTAAAAGAAAGGGAAATCACGGCATTTAGGTTCAGATCTACTTAAAAAATCCTTCCACATTTTACAACAAAGACATGGGTAGATTAGTTTCTATTTGAATAACTTTGGAAAGATATTCCATACCTTATGACATAGTCATTAATAACTGGAAGACTTCATAAAATGAAATCGTAGAAGTATGGTATCATACCAGATCCAGAAAAAAACCCAATTAGCTTGCGTTCCTTCATCATATCCTCTTCTCGACCCATACTCAGAATATTTTCTTTCTCATTGCCATTCCTCCTTTTGAGCTTCATTCATCCTCTATTTGTAACACACATCGGCACCAAGAATGAGCACAAAAGGCTCATCATGCAGTTAAGAAGGAGACACCCAAATAAAAGTATCCGACCACTAAAGATTTCATATCCTCTAAGTATCACTTGGCGATACACTCAATCTCTTTGTTCGCCAACAACTCCAGTTCAAAAGGCCATATCTACCCTTAAGTGCTTTGATGCTCCTTATTCGTTATATTTTTTTCATAAGTAATCTCTCTCTCTCTCTCTCTCTATGTATATAGGCATGATTATTTAATAAAACCCTTTCCTTGTGAAAGGGAATCCCATGATTAATGGATCATGGCCTAATCATTATTATTATGATATAACCAATATATATATCTATATACATATATCAGGGTTCTTGTGAGTCTGTTACCACTTATCTCAATTTGACTATTTAGCTTCACTATAAATATATATATTATAATCATATGATTCTCATTACTTTTAGTAGATAAAACTAATTTTATCTCACCTTTATACTTAAAGAAATGTTTTCTTTTCATTTCAAAATAATCCTTTGGATACACAATCAAATGTAAAATAATAATAATATTGTGTGTTCTAAGAAATTTTTTATAATGATAGTAATAGCTTGTTTAAGTTGTTTGAACAAAACAATAAAAAAGCTTGCTTATTGTTCAAAGGATAATATCAATCCTTTTGTTTTTCGCATGCGATGAATGCATTCTCAATAATAGGCATAATTTGGAATCATACCAAGTAGTGAGAAATACGAATCACACTCCTTTCAGTACCCCATTGTACAATATGACCCCTAGCCATCGAAATCTAAATTCTCAAGGTTTCACTAGCCTTCCCCCTAGTGGATTCATTTCCAATCATCATTTTAGTCGTGCACGCGTTCAGCCTTGTAGCATTATCAATTTTAGCTATAGTTTGATGAGGCTAGGATTAGTAATTACCATTATTTTTACCTAATTTACCTTTTCTAGTCGCTTACTGAGGGGATATTACATCCTTTCCCCCTTAGAATTAACGCCATCCTTGGTGTTACATATTCATCTAAGATTTGAGTTCATTTCCATTTAGGTTCTTATTGCTTGCTTCTACATCCTCTGTGATATCTTTCTGCTTTAGCTTCTCTGTAAGGAATCATAACGTCTATCCAGCATAACATCATATTCATACATATGTCAAATTTCAACAGAAAAGTGCATAAGCAAAAACATGTTTTGCTCGACCTCTTTTAGAGTGTCACTTTTATCGAAATTCTTCATGTGGTAGTCTTCTTAGATTGAATTTACATATGTACTTTAATCCTTTATATTAACAAGATTACATAAAGTGTTTTAAGGCCACCGACCTGTAATATGAAACATCCCACTGTATGTCTACTATGATCAACATCAACAGTTTTAGGCATAACTATTTAACTTTTAGGATTTACAATGGTTCAAGTATTCATGTTTACTCTAATTATCGATAGATAAGCACATTATTTTAGAGGAACGAAAGCACATATATTTTTTACAAGTATTTTTAAATTCCTTTTGGCTCCTCTTGGATTCCCTCCATCCAAACAATTCACACATTAAGACATTCAATAGTCTAGTTACTAAGAAAATCATTATTATGTGTTTAATTGTTACATCATGAAGATGAAAAACTTTCAACAACACTTTTGTTGATAAAAAACTCTCCCTTAACTATTTAACCTTCAACAACTCTTTGCTGAACATGGAAATCTATATTGAGTTCTATCACCAATTGGACTTACAGTATAAACTTTGAGGTTACTCTGCCTTTTGATTTCTAGTCAAACGTTTTCCCGTCAAAACTATCAAAAAACGTCCTGTCTTCTAGATGTCAAATTTTGTGCCTAGGTCTTGCCATTGATATCATATACTCTCTCACAATTCCCCTCAAGCCTCCTCACTTGATTCTAGGAATTTATTTTCCACCCAGCCTCCTGCTTGAGTCTAGGAAAAGTTACTTTAGAAAAGTAGAGTTGGATCCTCAATTTTTTCCACTTGGTGTTCACTTAGAGAAAATTTCTTTTCCCCTCAAGCCTTCCTGCTTGAGTCAAGGAAATCTCTTTTAATAATCAATCATTTATTGTTTCTTGTGTGTTTAATAATTACAACATGCAACAAAATAACATCAAATAGGTTCACCTATTTTCTTACTCGCGTTTAATATATCTGTTCATGAGTCCTTGATCTTTATTCATATTCTTACCATATGCTTACCATGCATAATATATTATGCTCTTGTCTTTCAACAAGTTCCAAAGAATATTGACCATCTGCCAAACTCACTGGTTAGTACTACTTTGTATAACAAAAATCAAATTTTGTAAGAAAATATTTTCCCTAAGCATAATAATAAGAAATCATCCTTCTTACTACATGATCATCTGAAATAAACATCCTCTTTTGGTTCCTTATTTTCATCCTTACGTCATGGTTCAACAAGATACAAAATGATTTTCTTGGCACATCAATTCCCAGGGAAATATATACGTGCATTGTTTACAAAAAAAAACTACAATAGATTTCTTCACCGCTTAAAAATTTAAGATAACCTTTTCTCTTTGTACACACTAACACTATGTAAGTACAAAAAAATGTCTACATATATACTTACATAACTTTATAAGATAACCACGTACCTTTATAAGGGTGACCATATATCTCCTTTTTATGCGAAGTTCATATGCGAAGGTACAATTTTACTTGTAATAACACATATTAGTATTACACTCAATATCTCATGAAATCCATATATCAAAATCGAATAGATTGTTAAGGTATCCATGCATATAATGTATACCTCTATCTCATAAATCTCGATCACATTAAAGTATAACTTTTATGAAAAACACTCAAATTATCCTAACATCGATAATAAAGATCACTGGAGTAAGAAATATATAAAATGAAATCATGCATTTTCATAATAAGCATCCTATGAACTACTTAGAATACACATGTATACATTTTAAGTAATTATAACTATTATCCTTGTGTTGAATTGAAAAGAAAGGGTACAAGCGTGCTACAATTTCATGCATTAGTTTTATAATCACTTATCCTATACAATCACATACCAAAAAGAGACAGGAGACTCCTACCAATTATTCTCCTTTATACTCTCACAATTTCCCAGTCACATAAAACCTCACACCAATAGAATGTCCAAGAAAACCAATTAAAGTTAGTTCCTTTGTTTAAAAAGAATCTAGATACCTTAGTCTAGCATGGTTATACTTCTTGTGGAGTATTAGTTTTTCCTATGTAACATACCTATAATTCCTTGTTGACACCCCTATAATGTAATAGGATTTGTATTAACAAAAGATATTAACATCAACATAACGATGCTTCCTCCATAACTAAAAGAATATTAAATACATCAATTATATCCATATTCATGTTGACTCCTCCTTTAATCCAAACTTAATGGATCTTCTAACAAATCCAAGTAATTGCTTAGATTATCCATTTGGATCTCATAGTAGGAAATCCTGATGATTGGGTCAATCAAATTCAATTAGTTATATAAAATCAACAAAATGTATCAACGGTACTCATTCAAATAAAATGATTGTTAAAACTGAAAGGTATCCACTCTCAAGAATAACTAGAAGCGTAGAGAAATGTAATAAACATTTTAATTCAAACTACCAAGTCTACATATTTAGGAGACTTCCTCAGTTTAGCATATAAAATTTACCTTTAAACATTCACAACTAGGATGACTTTCCATATACTCTTTACTCCACCCATTTCATAAATCCTTAACTCCAATAGTCTAACTATTTCAATCATTCAGATATATAATGAAACATATACAATGTTCACATATAGAGGATGCTATGCTATTATAATGCTTCAATAAATGGAACATACTTACTTGCAATTCGAAGATGACTTGTCAGTTACCTCTTGTTGATCCTTGGAAATGAAATTTTATGCTTGCATCTTATAAATGGAGTCCCTTTGCTTGTTCAACTAACTTACATGTGTTTCCTTTGACTGAGCCCAAATAGGACTGAGTGTTTGTAACTTGTGCTCTGATACCATATGAACATACCCCAAGTTTCCCTGAATAGATTCTCCAGGTGGCAGCATAAACTTTTATTTTTAATCATATACACTTAATCACACCAGAATAAATTAAAAACACTTTACTTAACCATACCATTCTTTCAAGATTAATAATCTACAAAATATAATCACCTTAATACAATTGCTACACAATCAAATCTTATTGAAAATTATAATAATATACAACCATTACATAAGTCGTGAGTGTATCCTTTGAATGAGATAACAATTACCCATTAATCTTTTCTTTAAATCGTTGTTAACACCCTTCATAAGAAGGTACCATACTTGTACTTGTAATCTTGGGTGCAACCATTAGAGATGACACATGAGTCTCGTGAGTGGAACAAATAATAAGGTTAGATATAATTTAGATGTTAAAATAAGATAACTAAAAAGTATGCACATATGCAACGCTTTTAGTCTACAATGTCTTCCGAGAGTTATCTCGATGCCTTTCACAGCCTATGCAACCAACACTTGAAGTCATGTAACTCAATATACATATTAGTACTATATCATCCTATAAATCCAAGAACATAAGTTTCATAATAATTTATAAAAAAGATAAATTAAATCATATAAACAAGCCAACCATTACAGATACTTCTTTAATATGAAAATAGCTTGGGTGACTAAAAGTGTGTCTACCACTTTCCTCCCAGCCATAGGATTCATTTGACGTATGTTTTTCCGTCTAAATCCACCCCTGAGTTGGGCGATGAATCCACTAATGTTCAAGGTTATAAATAGAAACTCTCCAAGTTTGAAGTTAATATAGTATGGTCATCAAAGGGATACTCTATCTATGAGTATGAGACTTAAAATTCTTTTAGTCATCATAAAAATTTTAAAACCATTAATCATGAATAATCCCTCACCATGTTTTTTTCATCAAAAACGATGGCATGTCGGCAATTCCTTTACACCGCTACAATAATAGTAACTACAACAACCCTATTTCTCTAGAGTCCCCATAACACTTGCTTAATTACATGGATACTGTTAACTATCCAAAATTCACAAGTACAATCTAATGTAATTATTCCACCATTATTATGACCATTTACTTTTAGCCACTTTTATTCATAATTCACCTATTACAAGTAATTCCCGGGCTTTGTAGTTGTCAAAAGAAAACAAGATTCACTTTGAATCTGATAGTTTACTCAACACAGAAATATTGGGAATGAAAATTCCATGACATACACTCGACAGTCGAATAGATGGAAATAGAACTCTGGCATAATTTTCTAGGTTAAATTATAAGGGAAAACTATGACTATAGGTCGACATAACAAGGTTATGTTTTAAACTAAGATTCAAGTGAAAAGTAAGTTTCAACACAAGTTGATTCGATTCAGTGGATTTCAATACTTGAATTCAGACTCCATCTATCCCTTCTTCCTTTCTACGGCATACTAGGTATTTTTTCTAAATTCCCATATATACCCATTCATAAGGTATAGCATATTAACGGATGTCAAAAACGACTACATAATTATTTAACAAAAACAAAAATTCATCATAATTTTAAAATATGCATGAGATACATAAAATCGTCATCACTTAATCAATTTATTGGGAAAAGGTTTTATTCAAAGGCACACATCCAAACTCAAATCCTTTCACCAACTTACTGAGACTAGTATAGATTCCATCCTGCGATCAATGATCAAACGGTAATGCATCCAAATTGCATTAACTACTAATGATACAACCAGTGAGACTCGAGTTCTCTATTCCTAATATCTTTATATTTGTCATCACTGAGTATGAAAAAGACTCTAAGCTGGAAGGATCGTTAACATACCCAGATCTCGATACTTCCAGAGTAAACTTTGGGATCTCTAGATATGGAAATTAAAAGAAAGAAAATCCTATATTTAGATAGAGAAGGATAAAAAAAACACCAGAGATATGAACTGACTTATGCTCACACTGCACTTACATAGTTTGACTATGGTTGCGAGTGGATTTCCCATCATGAAGGAAGATGCATTTGGAACTGTCATGTATGAAAACATGAAACCTAGAGATCCAAAAGATTCCATCTCACCAGTACAGAGGGGGCATACTTTCTCTTCTTAGATTGAACAAGATCACAGGAATCAAAATTATTTTTACATCCATATCTAAAATAAAAAATAATTACAGGAAACATATTGAACTTCATATCTAGATCTACATCAAAGAGAAATCACAGGAAATTTCTCCAAGAAATAAAATTACACGGTGTTTCGATTTCCTAGTTGCATCCATCAAATTTAATAAAGGTTACATAGCATATTTATGTACAAATGCATCCATTAAACTTAATACCAAGATTCCACAACGTTTCTAATGTACAAACACAA
Organism: Pseudotsuga menziesii; assembly: GCA_001517045.1. Classification (NCBI taxonomy): domain Eukaryota; kingdom Viridiplantae; phylum Streptophyta; class Pinopsida; order Pinales; family Pinaceae; genus Pseudotsuga; species Pseudotsuga menziesii. The sequence continues at coordinate 407,010 of LPNX011181694.1, read as the reverse complement.
CTATTAAAACTAGATATACTATATTCTTACAATAAAGGGAAATCATAGAAGTTAGTTTCAGATCGACTTAAAAAATGCTTGCACATTTTACAACGCAGACATGGATAGATTAGTTTCTACTTGCATAAATTTGGAAATATGTTCCATACCTTATGACACAAGCATCAATAAATGGAATACTTCATAAAATGAAGTTTTAGAAGTCTGGTATCATACCAGATCCAAAAAAAACCCCAATTAGCTTGCATTCCTTCATCAGATCCTCTTCTCAACCCATACCTAGAGTATTCCCTTTCTCATCGCTAGTCCTCACTCTGATATTCATTCATCCTCTATTTGTAACACACAACATCACCAAGAATGAGCACACAAGGCTCATCATGCTGTTAAAAAGGAGACACCCAAATGAACGTATCTAATCACTAAAGATTTGATATAGGCTCTAAGTAGCACTTGGTGATACACTCAATCCCTTAGTTTGCCAACAAATCCAGTTCAAAAGGACGTATCTACCCTTAAGTATTTTGATGCTCCTTATTCGTTATATGTGTTTCAAAAGTAAATATCTCTCTCTCTCTCTCTATATATGTATATTGGCATGATTATTTAATAAAACCCTTTCCTTGTAAAAGGGNTAAATGGATCATGACCTAATCATTATTATTATGATATAACCAATATATATATATATATATATATATATATATATATATATACATATGTCATGGTTCTTGTGAGGCCATTACCACTTATCTCAATTTGACTATTTAGCTTCACTATAAATATATATATTATAATCATATGATTCTCATTACTTTTAGTAGATAAAACTAATTTTATCTCGCCTTTATACTTAAAGAAATGTTTTCTTTTCATTTCATAATAATCCTTCGGATATGCACCCAAATATAATAAAATAATAATATTGTGTGTTCTAAGATAAATTTTATAATGATAGTAATAGCTTCTTTAAGTTGTTTGAACAAAAAAAAAATATTTCTTATTGTTCAAAGGATAATATCAATCCTTTCGTTTTCTCATGCGATGACCGCATTCTCAATAGTAAGCACAATATTGGACTGATGCCAGGTAGTGAGAAATACAACTCACATTCCTTTTAGTACCCCATTGTACTAAGATGACCCCTATCCATCGAATGCTAAATTATCAACGTTTCACTTGCCTTCCTCCTAGTGGATTCAACCCCAATAATTGTTTTAGTCATGCACGCTTTCAGTCTCCTAGAAGTATCAATTTTATCTATATTTTGATGAGGCTAGGATTAGTTGTTACAGTGTTTTTTACCTACACTTTACCATTTCTAGCCGTGTACTGAGGGCATGTTTTAGTATCCAAGCCTACGAATTTGTATTGTATGTTTTGTTGATATGTTGGTCATGAAGACAAGGACTGTCGAGCATATTATTTTGTCAAGGTTAGGCCAATGGATGCATATTATGTGAAGGGAGAAGAACACCAATCGATAGAGAGATTTCCACCGCAACAACCACCACATGTGGTACAACCACAACCGCAATTTGCTTCAATGCAGCCACAGTATATGTTGTAACAAAACTAGTTGACAGGGGTTCTCTCTCTGTCAACACCCAAACCATCGTGATTTCCTTAAGCATTGGCCTAGACAGGTTTTACCCCATCCAACAACACTTGTAGAGAAGATGAATTCTCACCCAAGATGTTCAAGGGAGAACTGTCAGAACCAAGTTTTCCCAGTATGAAGTAGGATCATGCATCTACCTATCAACTGAGCACACCATTATTTAATAGATCCAACTATTCATATTATGCATTAATAGAATCATATCATCATTTAGTAGATTAGTATTAACATACTTCGATCGCAATAGATATGTCGAAGCATAAACAAATCTCATAGTGCATCATCATTCATAACATAGAAACATTGCATCATTCACATATGACATAGCATTCACATTTGGATCACATAAATGTTGATGTATATGTAAATTCGGAATGTATTCTTCTATGTATGGTAACCCGATGTTTATTCCGGGATGTTTCTATTATGTATTTGAGTCATGTTTTCATGCCCCAATGTTCTGATCGGGAGGATTAATAATGTAAACAAGTCATGTCAAGTCATTGTTGAAGTCCCCACAGTTTCGGGGCACTTGAGTTATTATACACTAATTAAGGTGTAGGCTCGAGTAAGTAATTGTTAAGTTGGGCCGACATGATTGAGTGCACTTCAAGTGAACGGAAGAATATAAATAGAGAGTGAGAGCCTCTCTATTTATCACTTGTACACACATCATTCACTCTCACTCAAGTGTGGCGCATTAGTGAGGAAGGAAATACTGGGGCTAGACAGAAGAAGAAGAAGACTACTGCTTTGAGGCTTTTACTGTTTTGTGCTGATTCTATCTCTGAGGAAGTTGCGGGGTTTTCTCCTTTATGGTTTCCCTGATAAAAACTCTTTGTGTCTCTTGTCTCTTTTGATGTGCTTGTGTTTGATTGTTGTACTTGTTATTCTCTCAGTAAATATCCTAATATAATGCTAGCTTAATGTTGAAAAACTAACATGGTATCAGAGCTAACCTGAGAAGAAGACACTGTGTAGCTGCGGGAACTAGGGATTCCTAGTTTGTGGACCTTCCTCCATATATTTTCAGCAAAATTAAGGTGGAACAACTCTCCTCCTTAGGGCACATCTTTCTGTCGAAGCGGAATTTGATTTCGAGCATTTTCAGTTTCGATGTGGAAATTAGGGCTTTCTACAAAAGAGGAATTTTTGAGTGAGACCAACATAGGATTGTTCTCCTCATCAAAACTGAAGTTTAGAGACCTGGATCAAGAAATTTGGTTGGGTAAAACTCCAGGAAAGTCAAACCCTATTTTGACCCCAAGCTGGAAAAACCCTAAATACTAAAACTGATAAGTTTTGGTACAGTCGCTATATTCCTAGGTTGGACAAGTCTCAGAAGCTAAAATTGTAGGGGATGAAGATAAAATTTTAGGGGCTGAAGATAAAATCTTGATGAACACTATGTCCAAAACTCAGCCTTAGATTCGCTATATTCTTGGAGATATGATCCCTCCAAGTTAGGGTTCCAGCCTCTTCCAGAATTCATCCCTAAACAGGACATCTGGGGAGATCTGCAATATATTGGGATACAAAGGTCCAAATGGAATTCCTAAAGATGTTCCATAAAGGTAACGGACTTTAATTTCAGTAGTGTGAATTTCAGACTCATAAGATACACCTGTGACACGTGGCATTCCGTACAACTTCACTGTTCTAAACAGTCCTGTAATAGGTCACCTTGGGAAAGGATCATCAATCCAAAATGGTGAAACAAATTCTAATGAAACCTATAGTGTTAGATCAGGGACATGTGAGGTTACCTCAATGCAAAATTTCAGACACAGAGGATCAGTAATTTAGGAGATATCACAGACACAGTAACAGGAATTTCTGCAGAAGAAATTGGAAATCTAGGGCTTCCTGTTCCGGGAGCTTCCCTCCACTGTTTTCAGAAAAGGAGTACATTGGATAGATCCATTTGAAGAGATCTATATGTCTATCCAATCATATCTAAAAGATTCCAAGTATTTAAAATTAGGGTTTCTGTGGCAAACCCTAGATCAGCCAGCTCCGGAACCAAGACGGACACCTCAAATCAGTAAGATCTAATCCTTTGATATTTTCATTTGAGTTTCTCATTTCAAAGTGATCTATCACATCAGCTTGATGATAATATTGGTGAAGTTGACAACTTCCAAGCATAGAAGTATTTGATCTCTATGAAGAAAATGAATTGGACACCTACATGAGTAAAGAGGTTCCAGTTTCAGAGGGAGACGAGGTTAGAAGCCTTTCACAAGAAGAACTTGGTCAAGGCCAAAGAAGACATCATGCTCATGCTGCAGAGCATGATGAACCATCCGGAAAGAGATCCAGATATGAAAAGTGAAGATTCTTCAAGCGAGGATGAATATATTCTGATATCAGTTCTCACAGGTAACATCACTCATGGAAGTGATGATTGGATTATAGACAGTGGGGCTTCCAAACATATGACGAGATTCAAGGAATCCTTTGTAAGACTTTCAGAACATGAATCACCTCACAAGGTGAAACTAGGAGATGACTACCAATATCCAATAAAAGGTAGTGGGGAATCTTCATACAAGCTAGACTCTGGTAAGTCTCTAACAATGAAAGAAGTATTGTTTGTTCCAGGACTGAAGAAGAACCTTCTATCCATTTCAGCATTGGATGCAAAAGGAATGCGGGTGGCATTCATAGATGGTCAAGTCATCATGTGGCCAAAAGGAAAGACTATCGATGATGCGGTGGTGATTAGAGAACAAGAAGGAGGCTTGTACAAATTGAAGGGCCATCTAGAACAAGCCTTGATCCATGAAATAGTAGAGCCAAATGAGCTTTGGCATAGAAGGCTTCCACATGTGCATTACAGAGCACTACCTATTGCAAGCAAAGCTGTTGAAGGTCTTCCAAAATTTCAAGCTATTTGAAGGGAAGAACAAAAATCAGAATATGACCTAAAGAAACCAGTTGAAGAATGTGAAGATCTAAAATGCAGAGACCATGCAGTCATAAGAGTCTCTCAAATCAAGAACAACTTGAAGTAGAAGTGAAGAATGCAGAAGTGGTGATGGTCACCTTGAATGGCCTCCCACGATCTTGGATTCATTCATGTGAGGAAGTGTGCCAGAGGGAAGTGATTACTTTCAGTAGACTTTGGGAAGAAGAAGAAGCTTGAATCATAAGAAGAGAAGAGAAGATGGGAGCAATTGAAGATCAAGATTTCGCCATCCAAAGAAGATCCCTCAAGCAATGAGGAATATGAAGAACTCAACTCTTGAAGAACTTCTTATCCTCCTTATCATTTGAATAAGAAACGATGCTACCATGAATGAAGAAGATGATGAAGATGAAGGATCAAGAAGCAGTCTACCCACGAAACAAATAAAGATAAGTATTCAATTAATATATTTTGTTATGCATTTTTTATATTTAGTTGATGTATTACGCATGATAGGATGTTTGCATTAATGACAGTATACTACTAATATGCATGGGATGGGTAAGTAGCTCATGGTGCTATACAACTCTCCATTGCTACTTATCTAGAATGAAACCTCTTTGCTGACATATTGGATTAGTGCACAATCTCAATGTTGTCCTGGTAGAGATCGAAGGCATCTAGAAAGTTTCAGTGAGATATGGATGAATGTTGTATTGGCTAAAGTAGTTTCATGATCATATATTTATGCATAATAATTTTCCAGTATGAATATTCCTTATGAAATGTTTCTAACCATACAAATGCATTTGACTTGTAGGAAAGATCATATACATAATCACCTACAAGCAAAGAAGAATGAAGACTCATTCCGAGGAACAAGTGATGACAGTTCAAAGACAAAGAATAAATATGACAAATGCAGCGACATCATTGATACAGAACCTTTCAGCCATGGAGAAGTCACCAAGAAGAAAGGGAAGACCAGTTCAAGAAGAATGATGTCTAGGATGCAGTATCGACACATAAAGAGAAGTTCATAGTTCCATCATGTAGTATATGGAAACATTGTCGGATACAAAGCAAGATTCGTAGCATGAGGCTTCTCACGAAAAGAAGGCCTAGACTATGAAGAGACATTTGCAGCCAGTAAGAGTTGAAACACATACATGATTAGATTGATGAAGATCTTAACCTTTGCTACAAGGTTGAGGATGTAAGTCTATACACTAGATGGTCACATAGAATATTAGTAGCATAGGAAGCTACTTGTCACTCCGGTACAGAATGTTTTCAGTGCATAGAGCACAGAAGACAGAGGGAGTATGATGCTTCACTTCAGAGGGAGTGAATAAAGAAGATCTAAGGTTCGACATGGTACAACAGGATGGGCATATTACTGATGACTCTACGCTTTACTGAGAGTAAAGTGGATTCCAACCTTCGCTTCAAGGTTGAAGACAGAAGACCAGTGATGCTCCTGTTATGTGCCGATGCACTATTGTTCTAGGCATGGAGGTGTGGCAGAGTATAGATGGGATCTTCCTTGGACAAGGGAAGCATGCAGTAGAGATCCTGAAGAGGTTCAAGATGATGGACTGCATGATCACACCTATGGCATCAAACATGAATCTATTAAGTGATGCTTCATCAGAGACGGTTGATGCTACGATATATCGTCAGATGATTGGGTCCTTGATGTACCTGAGACTAGATACTTGCCTTGCTGTGAACACATTGAGACATGTTCACCTGATGGTTGCAAAGCATGCAGGTGTACAATTGATTATGGACTCAAGTACGATGCGAATCAAAATATTAACCTGGAGGGTTACGTTGATTCAGATCGGGTAGGCAGTGCCATCGATAGGAAGAGTACTTCAGGATGTTGCTTCAGTATGGGATCAGGTGTGATCTCTTGTTTTAGCAGGAAGCAATCCTATGTGGCATTGAGTATAGCTGAAGTAGAGTATGTCACAACTTGTTCAGCTAGTTGTGAGGCAGTATGGCTACGGAAGCTACTGTCTGATATATTTGATCTCCAGTTAGATGCTACTTGTATACATTTTGACAACTAGAGTTGTGTGAAGTTGTCAGAGAATCCAGTGTTCCATGACAAGTCGAAGCATATTGAGATCAAGTATCACTATATCAGGGATATGGTTTAGAGAGGAGCAGTAAAGCTCCTGTATGTTGCGACGAAGGAACAGATTGCTAATGTATTGATGAAGCCATTGGCTAGGCTGAAGTTCGAGTACTTCAGAGAGAGACTTGGTGTTCTCTAGATCGAGGCTTCCTCCTAGAGAAAGTGATGAGACCCATAGCCATTCTGACATGGTGAGAGGATTGGTTCCTTCCATGGTCAGATGTAAGGGCTGATCCATTCTGTCATGGTGATAGGGTTGCTCCCTTCCATGTCAGATATGAGTGCTAGCCATTCTATTGAGTAGGACAGATGTAAGGGCAATTGCCATTCTAGGAATGGAGGCACCTGGTCAGTTACTAGGAACACTGAGTGTAGGACTGAGTAGCCATTCTGATGTGATAGAGGGATGTGTTCCCACTTGATCAGATGTAAGGGCTGAACCATTCTATTCATGGCTAAAGGATTTAGTTCCTTCCATGTCAGATGTGAGTGTTGGCCATTCCGATGAGCAGGTCGGATGTAAGGGAAACTGCCATTCTCTAGGAGAATGGAGGCGCCTGGTTAGTTACCAGGTAGCTCAGTCGAGGACTGGGGCCATTCTGATATGACTGCTGGGATGTGTTCTCGTAGGATCAGATGTGAGTGCAATCCCTTCCATCACTGTGAGTAGGATGTGTTCCAACCTGGATGTATGTAAGTGCAGAGCCTTTCTGGAGCGACTGAGGTATGTGTTCCCACGTGCTCAGATATAAGTGCTGAAATCTCTCATCACTGTGAGTAGGATGTGTTCCGACCTGGATGGGAGTATTTCATCATTATGGGTAGGATGTGTTCCAACCTGGATGAAAGTGGGAAAATATTCCATCACTGTGAGTAGGATGTGTTCCGACCTGGATGGGAGTCTTCCATCAGTGTGGTAGGATGTGTTCCGACCTGGATGGGAGTCTTCCATCAGTGTGGTAGGATGTGTTCCCCTGGATGGTTGTGCCTTTTTGATGAGTAGGTCAGATGTAAGTGCCGATCCTTTTCACAGATGTTAGTGATGTGATGTCCTATCATGATGGTGAATGTGAGTGCTAGGCCTTTCTGATGTGATTATAGGATTGGTTCTTATATGATCAGATGTGAGTGCTGGGCATGCCTTTATGATGAGTAGGTTAGATTTAAGTGCTGGGCGAATACCTACATGATGGGTAGGCCTACAACCAGCATGAAAAAAGGGTTGGCTCTGTAGAACTTCCTGTGATGAGAAGAATCATGAGATAGCAGTAGTGATGATCTAGATCAAGTGATGATCCAGATCCTATCTAGTAATGATGATCTAGATCGAGTGATGATCTAGATCAAGTCCATTGATGATGATCCAGATCGAGAGATGATCCAGATCCAGTGATGATGTTCCATGATGATCCAGATCGAGAGATGATCCATATCTGATGATGACTTGAAGCCGATTATGACTTGAATATGAAGATTACTTGAAGACGAGATGATCCAGCTGATACAGAGAAGAACACCAGTGCTGAAAATTGTGTCGAAAGAATACCTTCCTAGTTAAGAGGGAGTGTTGATGTATATGTAACTTCGGAATGTATTCTTCTATGTATTGTAACCCGATGTTTATTCTGGGATGTTTCTATTATGTATTTGAGTCATGTTTTCATGCCCTGATGTTCTGATCGGGAGGATTAATAATGTAAACAAGTCATGTCAAGTCATTGTTGAAGTCCCCACAGTTTCGGGGCACTTGAGTTATTATACACTAATTAAGGTGTAGGCTCAAGTAAGTAATTGTTAAGTTGGGCCGACATGATTGAGTGCACTTCAAGTGAATGGAAGAATATAAATAGAGAGTGAGAGCCTCTCTATTTATCACTTGTACACACATCATTCACTCTCACTCAAGTGTGGCGCATTAGTGAGGAAGGAAATACTGGGGATAGACAGAAGAAGAAGACTACTGCTTTGAGGCTTTTACTGTTTTGTGCCAATTCTATCTCTGAGGAAGTGTCATGGTTTTCTCCTTTATGGTTTCCCTGAGAAAAACTCTTTGTGTCTCTTGTCTCTTTTGATGTGCTTGTGTTTGATTTTTGTACTTGTTATTCTCTCAGTAAAGATCCTAATATAATGCTAGCTTAATGTTGAAAAACTAACAATAAAAATAGGAAAATAGAAAAAAAGACTTAATGGTTCTGGTCAATCTCTACCATGTCATACTAACCTTTTCAGCAAAACATAGAGTCTCCAAAATAGTTCTTCATCTCACATACACATATCCAAAAATTTTCCATCAAAGAAGACTAAGAATACACGCTTGAAGAATACTCAACACTTGCAATTATACATCTATTTATAGGCTTTTGCCTTTACATTGGTGGTCCACTTAACCAACTTCCTAACTTTTTCTTAACAAAATCTAGGTGTCTGTCCAGGTGAGTGTGTGAAATCCTTGGTATAACCAGTGTTCTCAGGATCCTCCTCTCAAAAGGGAGTTAAGCACGAGGCAGTGTGAGTGGTTATTGATTGGGATGACCCCTAGTGATAACTGAGTAGCACCGGAGATATTTCCAGGATTGTATTCGTATATGGGGTCTCTTTCAAGAGTTTCGGGCGTTGCTACCCTGCCATATGATCAATCCCACCTGCGACTGTCTGCCTGAGCATTGATTATATTGAGGTGACCTTAGCAGCCTTACCTAGGATATTGAGGGGGTACTTTGCAGGGGTTATTCTGCAGGTGTCTTGGCCAGGTTGGGGTCAAACAACACAGTCACTTTACGCATTGAAGCTAAGGGAAACAATAATTGGTTACGTACCTCTGCCTATTGTGTATGGGAGTCTCAAGCCTCTCCTAGGCGAGACATACCTTCTTCATTCAGGAGCTCACTTATCTAGCCCTTGTTTGCTTGCATTTGGCTTTAGATTTTATTAATGATTGCTCTGTGCATGATAGTTGGCCTAGGGTTTACGTAAATAGAGATTCTTTGATATTTTTTGAGCCATTGTGGATTCGAGTGCGGTTCCTTTCCGTTCTCGTCGTTTAGTAGGACTTCCACCTTCTACTTCTCCTCCTCCTTTGGGAGAGAGACCTAGACAGTCCAGGCGGACTATGTCACACATTGATTCAAACACCATGGGAGACCGTTTAGAGGATATTCCTGAACCACCTCCTCCCATTCGTGTAGACGATGGGGAATTTACTCCTACTTATGATCCTTCACCGGACTTAGCTAAGTTAGGTCTTGTGATTTTTGAGATAGGACCCTTGCACGATAGACCTACTCACTCTAGGTCTGATTCCCCATTGACATGTTACTAGTATGGAATGCCGGAAGACGCCGAGACTCATTTTGAACCTGGCAGAACTAGCTACGATAGTTATGCTACATCTGGTTTTCCTACACATGATTTGACATTTCATGTCGAATTCAATTTTGAGCCTAGCACTATGCCTGGGGGAACTCTCATTCCTTACCATGCAGAGAGGTTTGGGAGCACTAGTCACATTGCACCTTCCGTCCCAGTGTTGGAAGCTACATCATATCTCCCTCCTAGGTCTGGGGTTAGTGATCCAATTAGGATACCATATCCAAGACGAGTGAAATAATCAACATCCATTATAATGTGATGGTGTCCCCCAGCTGAAGCTGGGTTGCAATCCATAAAATCGAGCCCCCACTTAGTGAAGGGATCGACGGTGATAATGGGATGTAACGTGGAAAGTTTCGAGCGCATATTAGGTGCGAACACCTGGCAAGGGTGGCACCTCTTGACCACATCAACACAATCCTTAAAGATCGACGGCCATAAATAACCTGCTCTTAAAATCCTTTAAGCAGTAGAAATCCTAGATAAATGACCACCACATGCCCCTCCGTGGCAATCATTCAACACAACCTCAGCCTTGTAATGAGTTAAACAACGTCATAAAATGGAATCTACCCCACGGCGGTACAAAGTATTGTCCACTATAAGGTAGTTCTTAGAGACGTGACATAATCGTCGTCGTTCATCTCACGAGAGGTGAGTAGGGGTCTTCAGTGTTTGTAAATATATTATGATATCCCCGTACCATGGGTCTAACATAGAGATTAAGAAGATGTGTTCATTGACAAATGTATCTTCACATACCAACTCCTCGGTCTCACTCGAAAAATCCAATATGAGTTCTGCAAAGACTAAAGACTTCTTCGATTTTGCCGAAACAAACTCGAGATCAAATTCTTGTAGAATGACAATCCATTTATTATACTTTCCCCCAATCATCCTTCGGGTGAGGACAAATTGAAATGGATTTACATGGGCCACAACCAAGGTTTGGCAAAGGAGAATATAATGTCTTAAATGCTGAACCGCATGTACGGTAGCTAAAGCAATATTCTTGACATGAGAATAACGAATCTCTGTGTCAATAAGGTTTCAGCTCAGATAATATATGACATGCTCTTGGATATCCTCATCCTCTTGAACCAAGACCATACCAATCGTCTCTAAGGACGTGGCCACATATAATAAGAATTCACGGCTATAGTCCAGGGGACTAATCACTGGGGACGATGCTAGGGCTCGCTTGAGTGCATAAAAGGACTCCTGGGCTCGCTCATCCCAATAAAAGGGGGTATCCTTCTTCAAGAGACGCATAAATCCTCTAGTCAAATTGGCAAAGTTGACAACAAATCTTCGTAAAAAGTTTTCCATGCCTTGCAAACACTGAAGATGATGAATATTCTTCAGGGGAGACAACTGAAGTATTGCCTCAACCTTCAAAGGGTCGACTCTTATACCCTCTTTCGAAACGATGAATCCTAAAAAACGACCTGACTTCACGCAAAATATGCACTTATGAGGATTTAATATAAATGAATAGTGCCGGCATCTTTCGAATACCAATCTCAAGTGATAGGGATGACGCATTCTCATACGAGAATGAGCAGCAAGATCATCCGAAAATACCTCGATAATGGACTTGAGATCGTGGAAAATCAAGGTCATCGCCCGCTAAAATGTAGCTCAGGTGTTTTTAAGGCCAAAAGGAATTTTTCGATATGCAAACATTCCCCAAGGACAGATAAATGCAGCCTTGTGTTGGTCCTTAGGTTTAATCTGTATCTAATTATACCTGGAAAATCCGTCCATAAAGGTGAACGCTTCACTCCCCGCACACTCATCCAAAATCTTATCTATAAATGGTGTGGGGAAGTTATCCTTAGGACAGGCACAATTCAAATCACAGAAATCAGTGCATATGTGGATCTCTCCCTACTTCTTATCCACCGAAACAGGGTTTGAAACCCACTCTTACAAGGGAACGAGATAGATGAAACCGTCTTTCAACAATTTCTCTATCTATGCCTTAATGGAGGGTGCTTTCCTAGGGTTCACCGCATGTAAATGTTGTCGAATAGGATTAGCGTTGGGGTAAGTCTTAATTTTTTGCTCGACAATATGAGGGTCAATACCTGGCATCTCGTCATAGGACCAAGCAAAAATATCATGGAATTCCTTGAATAGCTTGGTATATTCCAGAATCTCAGCTTGGGAACATTCCGCCCCAATATAGACATTCTCTATTGTGCCAGGATTGCGAGAGATGTTGATAGGAATTGTTGAAGATATGTTTGCCATGTTTCCATTATCCATCGGACCAGGAGAGCTTAATGGAACCACAGGACTACCAATTCTCTGACTAAGAATATCCCTATAATCATCATGGTCCAAACGGTCAAGCACTGGAAGGAAGTATGATCTATGATGAAGTTCCTCCCATGGTGGCTCAACTCCCGACATAGCCTCAACAATCGCCTCATCTGAAGGGAACACTATATCAAGGTAGTCGTGGGCATGAGAAGACTGTACTGCCCATTATGGCAGCACATAGGGGTCATCCTCCTCCGTCCACAAAGAGGAAGAACAAGGCCCTACAACATTCTTGAGATTAGCTTGATAAGCTATCATAGCTGCAAACAGCAGCACGCTCATCTCGACAGTCTCACTTGAAGTACTTGGTGTAGGGAGAATCCAAGGATCTTCCATATGATTCATGTGAAAAGACACCGATATCGTAGAATTCGAAGCCTCATCGAAACTAGATCCTATCATGAGGAT
>LPNX011181694.1:327671-372198 GCA_001517045.1 Pseudotsuga menziesii | reverse complement strand
TCTGAAACTGGAACCTCCATACTCATGTAGGTGTCCAATCCATTTTCTTCAGAGAGATCATATACTTCCAGGTTTGGAAGTTGTCAACTTCCGCAAGCTTCTAACTAAGCTGATGTGATATATCATATTGAAATGAGAACCTCAAATGGAAATAGCAAAGGATTAGATCTTACCGATTTGAGGTGTCCGTCCTTGTCCCGAAGTTTGCTGATCTAGGGTTTGTCGCAGAAACCCTAATTTTCAAAACTTGGAATCTTTCAGATCTAATTGGATGAACAGATATATCTCTTCAAATGGAGCTGTCCAATGTACTCCTTTTCTGAAAACAGTGAAGGGAAACTCCCGGAACAGGAAGCCCTAATTTTCTGATTTCTTCTACAGAAATTCCTGTTACTATTTCTGTGATATCTATGACATTACTGATCCTATGTCTCTGAAATTTCTCACTGAGGTAACCTCGCATGTCCCTGATCCAACACCACAGGTTTCATCAGAATTGGTTTCACCATTTGGAATTTATGATCATTTTCCCAAGGTGACCTGTTACTGGACTATTCAAAACAGTGAAGTTGTACGACATGCCACGTGTCACTGGTTCATATTTTGAGTCTGACCTTCGGACCACAGAAATTAAAATCCGTGCCCTTTCTGGAACATCTTCAAGAATTCCATTTGGACCTTGGTATCCGAAGATATTGCATATCTCCCCAAGTGTCCTGTTTATGGATGATTTCTGGAAGAGGCTGGAACCCTAACTTGGAGAGATCATATCTCCTTGAATACAGAGAATAAGAGGCTTCCCTTTGGACACAGTGTTCATCAGGATTTTATCTTCGGTCCCTGCAATTTTCAGCTTTTGATACTTCTCCAATCTCGGAATATAGCGACTGTACCAAAACTTAGCAGTTTTAGTATTTAGGGTTTCTCCTAGCTCAGGGTCAAACTAGGGTTTGACTTTCCCGGAGTTTCACCCAACCAAATTTATTGATCCAGGTCTCTAAATTTCGGTTTTGATGAGGAGAACAATCCTATTCTGTTCTCACCCAAAAATTCCTCTTCTGTAGAAAGTCCTAATTTCCACATCGAAACTGAAAATGCTTGAAATTGAATTCCGTATCGACAGAACGATGCACCCTTCAATGGAGAGTCATCCTATCATACTTTTGCTGAAAATATGTGGAGGAAGATCCACAAAATAGGAAGCCCTAGTTCCTGTAGCTGCACAATGTCTTGTTCTCAGGTTAGCTCTGATTCCATGTTAGTTTTTCAACATTTAAGCTAGCATTATGTTAGGATCTTTTCACTGAGAGAATAACCAGCACAGCAATAACATAAGCACATCACAAGAGACAAGAGACACAAATATTTTAGGAGGGGAAACCATAAATGGAGAAAACCCCTCAACTTCCTCTAAGATAGTATCACCACAAGATGTGATCCCAAAATAGTAATATGACCTCCCAACACAACAGCAGCCTTCTGTCTTCTGTCAAGCCAAAGATTTCCTTCTCCATAGGTGCGCCACACTTGAGAGAGCAAGAGAGCTAAGTCACAAGTGATAAATAGAGAGACTCTCACTCTCTATTTATATTCTTCCGTTGACTTGAAGTGCACTCAACCATGTAGGCTTAACTTATAATTAATTACTTGAGCCTACACCTTAATTAGTGTATAATAACCCAAGTGCTCCTTAAACTGTGGGGACTTACCTAATGACTTGATATGACTTGTTTACATTATTAATCCTCCCGATCGGAACATCGGGGCATGACCACATTACTCAAATACATAATAGAAACATCTCGGAATAAACATTGGGTTACAATATATGAAATACATAGAAGAATACATTCCGAAGTTACATATACATCAACAAATGTGCCAACACCACTCCCAATGAAATTGACGATGCATCCACATGGAAATGGAAGTCCTTATTCCGATCCAAGCAAACTAATATTGGTGCATAAACCATCTTTTCCTTTAACATCTCAAAACTGTCATGACACTCCTGAATTCATACAAATACCACATCCTTCTTTAACAACCTCTCCATAGGACATTTGATTGTTGCATAAACTCAGATGAACTTGCGGTAATATCCTGTGTGTCCAAGTGTCACTCTAAGTTATTTCACATTTGTAGGTAGTTGAAAGCTCAAAATCACCGTAATCTTTGCGGGGTCAACTAATAGTCCTTGATTACAAACAATATGTCCCAAAAAAATCTCAAAAGGTGTGCAAAAAATGTAATTCTTTGAGTTTAACACAATCTGATGCTGTCGACATCGCTCCAGCATCAGTAATAGGTTTTCCAGATGGTCCCTGATCAATCCATAAATTGTCTATTCATGGATATAAACCACTGGAAACTTCTGAATAAAGTGCTTGAATGAAGCGACAACAATCCAGGAGAATATCATAGGCACATTCTTCAGTCCAAATGGCATCACAGTGTATTGAAAACATCCCCATTCGGTAACAAAGGTTGTCTTGTGATAATACTCTTTTGCAATATTAATTTGGTGATAGCCAGAAAAAACATTTGTGAATGAGTAGATTTCTTGACTGCCCACTCCTTCTAACACCTCTTCAATGAATGGTGTCAGAAATGGATGATGCAAACACGCATCATTTAATTTTCTAAGGTTGACACAAATATGAACCTCAGCTATCTTCTTGTCTTGCACGACCATGGGTCTGATCCATTCCGACTCCTCAACCAACTCTATTATTCCAGCATCCAACATTCTAACGAGCTTAGATTTTACCCTCTCCTTGTGACATGGATTTAAGGAATACAAAAACTTCTGTACTGGTTTTTCATCGGGTTTCAATGGGATATTCATCTCTCCTAGATCTCCCAATATTCCTTTCATCTCAAAAAACTTGATAGGAAACAAATCTTGGAATTCATGCAACATATCTATGATCTTTTTCATGGTTTCTTCATCCTAGTGGTCCCCAACATTCACAAACTTTGGGTTCTACTCCATCCCAATGTTGACCTTCCTAATTTTTAATGGTCGATTCATCAGATCCGTTGGTACGTCAAGTGCTATGACATCCTAAATCCCTTCTATTTATGTAATATTGATGTTCCTCGAATCATCACCATACTTGGGTCCTCCCGTCACATTGTAGCATTCCATCATTAACTGCATGGGGCATTTCTCATGCGGATCCACTATATATGCAACTAGAAATACCTTCAGAACAACGTCATGGATGTGCTGCAGTGCATTATGAATAGTTGGATTGGTATCTGTGAAACATAAGGTGTGAGTGAAGAAAACCATCAGCTCTCCCCAAGTAGTAATTTCTCTATGCAGCTCAATTGATACATACAATGATCATGGAATCTCATCCAACGTGTGGAAAAAAGCATGTACCCATTCATCATTTGGTCAGAATGCCCACAAGGTTTGAAACTCAATCAGATGATCACCATGATCATTCCTCCCGTCGTACCATCTGGTGTGGTACTCTTCATCGTTTCCAAAGTGAACTGTCATCAATATTCAACACTGCAACCACTCGTTGATTGAATTTTTATGTGTCACCCACCACTATGCTAGCATAGCCTTCAACACTTCATTCAATGCCAACAATCGTTGTGTTTCTGACACCTTATCCTAAAATTCCAATAGGAACTCAGACAACTTCGATAGTCCTTCATATATTGGTAATTAAATAGTCTTAGTTGTGACTCGGCACAATGACTGGATAATCAGGCCACACTTCCTTAGCGATACCTCATGCATTTGATTCTTCCAGTTATCTAAAGCATCATCAGAGTTGGAAGACAAAGAGTTAGAGATGCACGAACCAAGTTCCTCATTAATAGTCGAATTGATGTAATATTCTGAGATTTTATATGCATGATCCCATCCTTTTACAACTTCTTCCTTAACCAGTTCAATGTATCTTCTCCATTCAGTTGGATCCATTAGAGTTATGACTTTGATATCATGATTTTCAAAGGTCATCACCCATTTCTTAAAATTCATCACCTCCAAACTGTCATTGGCCCATCCAATCCCCAACAACATGGGATAAGATCCTCCACCATCAACAATGTCAATAACATCAAAATCAGCATAAGTATTCATCCCCTCAACTTCCACGGCAAGGCGTAGAACTCGCCCAATGGGTGTTACTCTAGCGTTGTTAGCTAGTCCCAACTATACGAGGGACCAAAACAACTATGGGCTCCCCATATTTTTCCATTTCTACCTTTTTAGAGTATTGACGCCTAATCCTAGATCTAAGATGACTGAATCTACCTCGTAGTCCCCAATTTGAATATTCATGCGCATCTCTTTTCCTATCTTTCTCTTATGTAAAGAGTTCACCATGGACTCTGACCATCCATTGGCCAGTCAATGTAATAGACTTTCAATATCAGAAAGATCATCAGGATCCTTTGCTAGTGACAATCAACTTAAAAAAAATTCTGCAAAGTACCATGTTGTCGCAATGGCCATGCTACCGAAGTTGAATCAAAAGTAGTTGGAATTTCATGAACATGAAACTTACTCGGATCTCTTCTTATCTCAATCACGCACTTCAAAGAATGTATATTTATCATCATTGACATCGAACTACACATTCTTCTTTCTAGCCAACTGAATTTGTGGAAATGAGGTATCTTCTCCCATCATTGCACCTCTGTGAGTAATGACATCAACATCAACATCCTGCATCCTAAGTTCTGCTGATATTGTCGCAACTATCGGTCCTTGATTCTAGTTCAATGGAATATTCATGGGTTGATTCACATTCTTATTTGGATTCTGGTTCTGATTTTGAATCTGGTTTTGGTTTTGATTCTGCAACTGGTTCTAGTTCTGGTTCTGCAATTGTGGAACATTCCCTTCCTGCCTCTTCGTGGTCAACTGTGGAAAGTTCTCAATAGTGTAGTCAATAGCAATACAATAAGTACATTATGCTTTCAATTGTAGGAAATATCTTTGATAATATCCCAGCGCTCTGCAATTGTAAAATTGCACTGGCCCATGACCTCGTCTTGCTCCTCAACCAAATCCTCCACCTCGTCCTCCTCAAAATTCTCAGTAGAACCCTCCTTGCTACTGATATTGTGGTTGATTGAATTGTTGTTGCGGGGGATTCGGCTTCTGCTAGACATACTGTTGTGGTTGAGTGTAATTTGGCTGTTGCAGATCCATCTGCATCTAATTGTACAGTGGTGGTGGTTGCGACTATGGTGCAGACTGTGGTTGCGATGAAAACTTCATATGTTTTTGGGGCTGCGGTACAAACTATGGTTGAGGTGGAAACTGTACCACATGTGGCTATGGTTGCTGCACTACTCGATGGTCCTCTCCCTTTACATAGTACATGTCCATTGTTTTGTCCTGACATAAATCATAGGAGCGACAATCCTTATCTTCATTCCCAACAGATTGAAAAAATGTGCAGTACAAATTCGTTGGCTTCGTGACCATCTTTTGCAAATATCCACAATCTTCATATCGATGTGCGTAAAATTGGAAACTATGGCACCATGGCATACCACCATAACTTAATGGGTTTGGTATGCCCAAAAACAAGTAGTTTCAAAAATCCAAGCATTGATCCTTATGATGTCCCTCTACACGACATCAAGTACACCACACTTCCTCGCGATTATCTTTTCCTTTCTTGATATATTGCAACTGGAGGGTCATATTTGCTTGCTATGTTTGAATCTGGTTCATACCGACTGCATTCTCATCCATGGGTGAAGCTTCTAACTTCATCTCAATATCCGAAGCCTTGCTCTATGTTGCAATATTTTTTTTGCACCAATGGTAGTTTGATATGAGAGATTAAAGCCACGATGAGCCATTCCATATGCTAAATATCACTCATCTCAAATATGAATCTTTCCATTAGTGTCTTAAATCGTTGATCAAAATCCCAGATAGTTTCATTTGGGTACTGCTTAATCTCCTTCAATTCTGTGATATATTGTGCCTCAGATTTTGATTTTCTGAATTCTTCAATCGATGATTTTCTAACTTCATCCAATATTTTTGTTGGATCCCCTGTAGGAACTTGTACAAATTTCATGAACCAATCCAGTGCGTGACCTCAAAGGGTCATTGCCAATTCACCTTTCTTGACTTCATCATCCATATTTTGTTTGATAGTCCACACTGCTTCATACAAGAACTGGTATTGCTCAGAATCCTCAATCCCATTTCCATGGAATAGGGGTAACTTGGCATCATCTCCCACCATCCTGGTCCCTCTTCCTATAGTCCCATATATACTACTATTAAAGTGTTGTTGACACATTAGACAAGTTGGTGTCGAACTCATGTTCCTTCCTGAGTGTGGTGTAATGCACAGAGGTGTGGGTATGTTGTTGCTCTGGGTTGGCCTTTCTTCAGGCTCAGGTGTATCCTGGTCATCTCCTTCATTGTTGTAGGTTCGATTTGTCCTGTGTGGTATTCCTTCGCGTCCTCATGTATCAGTTGCAACAGGACTCTCTCCTGTCCTCTGCCTCTTCTCTTGCTAAAACCTTGCTCCTCCTCTCATAAGACCACTTCCTTCCTTGGCTTCCCTCAATGTCCTGACATAATTTCCATCCATCTATGCCATATCATTCCATCCAACACTCATCTTCGTGATACCTGAAGCCTCTGCACACTAGAGTTCTACTCGGCGGTTTTCATCTTCAATATGCCTATTTCACAAATGAGCATCTTAATAGACAATTGTAATAACAACATAAACCTACCTCTTGGTCCGTTGAAGAAATCCCTTTCCTTATTGCTATAGGATTTAACTATGTCGAACAAAAACTTAGTGATATATCCCTCCAAGATACTATCAAGCAAAACTTTAACAACCCTTAATGCTTTGTTGTCTATCTCCTACAACCGTTGGATCAGTTCCGGAGTCCAGCCAGTTGGTTCACCTCCTTGGAAATTAGTTTTTCGATATGTCAACAACATCAACCACTCATGTAAGATGATCAAAAACTCAGAGAAAAAGTGCTTATGTGGACCATTATGTAGGTATTCTACTAGCCACTGATCCATGATCAGTCTAGGGTTCATATTCTCTTTCTCAGAAGACTCCCGTATCTTTTGGTCAAACCAATCTTGGATTTTTGGTCTCATCAGATGCCACAACATGTACTCCCTCCTCTTCAAACTAAGGTCCCGAAAATGGAACCATTTTTTGACACAAAAATAGTTGACAAGGGTTCTCTCTATCGACACCCAAACCACTGTGATCTCCCTGAGCATCAACCCAGACAGGGTGTCACCAATTGGACGGGTGCCGCGCCTAATGGTGGAAGTTGAAGGAATGAAGACATATGCATATTTTGATGTTATCGATATTGTCAATGAAGGAAGATCACATCTCACACTCCTGGGGATCGAATGGGCCAACGATTGCTTGGTAGTGATCAAATTCAAGAAGCATGTGATGACTTTCAAGAACCATGATATCAAGTTCGTATCCCCAATGGGTCCAAGTGAAGGAAGAAGGTATGTCGAACCAGTTAAGGAATAATTTTTAGGAGGATGGGACCATGTGTACAACATTTCAGAAGATTATGTCCATCCCATTGTAGATGGAGATCTAGGATGGAAAATACCTAGACCTGTATTTTCAT
Organism: Pseudotsuga menziesii; assembly: GCA_001517045.1. Taxonomy (NCBI): domain Eukaryota; kingdom Viridiplantae; phylum Streptophyta; class Pinopsida; order Pinales; family Pinaceae; genus Pseudotsuga; species Pseudotsuga menziesii. The sequence goes on along the minus strand of LPNX011181694.1, from coordinate 364,563 downwards.
ATTCCGATGATGCAGTAGAAAATTGGCAAAATTAGATGCATGAGGTATTGATTCAGAAGTGTTGAAGAATCACTTAGTCTCTATGTCGCGTTTCGATGGAGGTTGTCCGGTTATTGAAAGATGAAGGATTTCTTAATTTACCTAAATTTTTGGATGATTTCAAAGAAAGGGTCTCAGAACCACAAAGGTTATTGGTGTTGGATGAGGCACTGAAGGAAACTCAAACATGTTGGTGGGTGACACATAGGAAGTCGATCAATGGGTGGTCATTGTGTCATAGTTTTATGGAAATTCACTTCAACGATACTGAGCAGTATCAAGTAGACAAGTATGATGGGTAGAATGATCCTAATGATCATTTGATTGCATTTCAGGCCATGTGAGTGTCACGACTGGAGAATGAATGGGTACGTTTTTTTTGTACACACATTGGGTGAAATTCCACAATAGTGGTATGTATTAATTGAGTTGAGGAGAGATATTAGAAGATGGGAGGAGTTGTCAATTTTTTTAGTCACACCTTCATTTTTGCGGATGCTGATCCAGTGATTCATAGTGCACTGCAATAGATCCACGATGTTGTTTTGGAGGTAGTTCCAATCACATATCCCCTGGACTCCCATGAAGCACCAATGATGTAGTCGATGATGGAGTGTTACAATGTGACAGGAGGGCCTGATGATGGAGATGACCCAAGGAAAATCAATATTTTGAAATATGAAGGGAATCAAAAAATCAGGGCACCGGGGATGCTAATAAACAAACTTAATCAACCATTGAGTATTCAGAAGGTCAACATTACGACAAAGGAGGAACCGAAGTTCGTGAATATTGGAGGTTATTGGGATGAAGAAACTATGGTGAATATCACCCATTTGTTGCATGAGTTTCAAGATTTGTTCTCGACCAATTTTTTTGAAATGAAAGGGATCTTAGGAGATTTGGGAGAAATGAAAATCCCACTGAATCTACATGTGAAGCCTATGAAGCAGCGTCCCTATCTCCTAAATCCATGATACAAGGAGAGAGTAAAGGCTAAGCCCGATAGAATGTTGGATGTAGGAATCATAGAATCGGTTGAATAATCAAAGTGGATCAGTCCTATGGTTGTGCAGGGTAAGAATACATGCGAGGTTCAAATCTGTGTCGACCTCAGGAATCTTAATGATGCGTGCCTTCATGATTCATTCGTGACGTCGTTCACTAATGAGGTGTTGGAAGGAGTAGGTGGTCAAGAGATCTATTCTTTCACAAATGGATTTTTCGGCTATCATGATATCAATATTGTGAAAAATTATCGGCATAAGACAACCTTTGTGACTGAATGGGTATGCTTTCAGTAGATGGTGATGCCATTTGGACTCAAGAATGTGCCTACGATATTCTCCAGGATCGTAGTTGTTGCATTCAAGGATTTTATCTAGAATTGTTTGGCAGTATACATGGATGATTGGATGGTATATGGGTTGGTAAATGGTCATATTGAAAATCTATGACTAACATTAGAGAGGTGTCGAAAACATCATATTATGATGAATTTAAATAAATGCATTTTTTGTGTGTCATTCGGGATGTTGTTAGGGAACACTGTTTGTAAGGAAGGATTGTTGGTCGATCTAGCTAAAATTGCACTTATTGTTAACTTGACACCACCCACGAACATGAAGCAACTTAGAGAAAGATTAGTTCATACATGATACTATCAAAATTTCATCAGAGGATATGCAATGATCACAGTCCTATGGAGAAGTTTCTAAATAAGAATGCACATTTTGAATGGGGTCAGAAGTGTTAGGGAAGTTTCGGCACCTTAAAGACAAATATGGCCACAACACCAATATTGGTTTTTCTGGACTAGACAAAGGAATTCCATTTCCATGTTGATGCATCATCAATTACAATAGGAGTGGTGTTGGTGTAACCATGTGAACGGTATATTGATCATATGATTTATTTTTTTAGTTGGAATCTATCATCGACGAAGAAGAATTATACCACGACTGGGAGAGAAGGGTTAGCTATGGTCTACACATTACAGAAGTTTCAACACTATATGTTGGGAATACATTTCAAGATGTTCACTAATCATTTTGCATTGAAATACTTGGTGAATAATAATTCCTTGGGGGGGAAGATATGTCATTGGATACTCCTCTTCCAATATTTTGATTTTGGAATCAGTGTGAATCCAAGTCGCTTGAATGTAGGAACTGGCCATTTTTCGTGAATCGAGATGAGTGAAGAACCAACGAACATCAAGGATGGATTACCTGATATGCAGCTATAACTACAAAAAAATACCCTTTTGGGGGTTGTTTTTCTAACCCCCCACCAAAAGGTTTTTTAGGTATTTGGGGGCGGTTCTTAAAAACCCCTGTCAAAAGTCCCAAAAATTGGACTTTTGGGGGTGGTTTTTAACTCCCCCCCCCCCCCCCCAAAAAAAAAAAAAATTTCCAAGTCATGTTGGAATTTTCGGTGGAGGTCTATCCAAACTGCCCCCAAAAAGTATTGAGAATTGGACTTTTTTTTTGGGGGGGGGGGGTGTTTGGAAAGACCCCCCCCCCCAAATTTCAACGTGATTTTAAAGGTAGCAGTATAATTCAAATATTATTTGTAGTACAATATATAGTAGGATCATTAAAATAACAATGTCCAAGCATAGAAATAATAGACACAATATTTTGACCTGGGAAACCACAAGGGATAAAACGCAACAACCTTGTTATAGAGATGTTAGTTCAAAGTAAAACATAAATCCAAATATATAGTAGTCACATATAGTAGAAGATCGATAAATCCCAGGAACAAAGGAGAAACTCCTCCAAAGATAGGGAACCCCAGAAAATACTTCTTCTAACTGGTAGCAGACTTCTTCCTTGAGTGGAGTGAACTTGGTTTGGTGAAAATGAGTGACACACCTTTTTATTTATAGTTGACTTTATGTTTTCTTGTTAACTTTAACCGGGGCCAAATTGCACACTTAATCTAGTCTGAATTTTCTTTTATGCATAATATTCATTGTTTATTATTATATTTTCTAAGGCTGACTTCGTGAGGATGCCTCACACAACTACTACATCAACAATCCCTCTTATCCAGGTAAGAATCATCATACTATAATACCATGTATGGATATCATTTGTAAATCAAAACTGTCTCTAATATCTCTATATCATAAGCAAGTTCTTCCAACATAGAATCATTAGTCCATTGAGAAGTGTCAACAACTCAACCCAGTCCATCGGGGAGTCAATATGCACCAACTCAACCCTATCCATTAGGAAACCTACATGTAACAACTCAACTTATTCTATCAAGTATTAAATAACTCAACCCAGCACATTGGTGGGTCCACATACACCATATCAATCCATTCCATTGGACAACCTACATGTAATATGCTCTAGTATGCACCAATATGCACTAGTTATATGCACCAGTCTCTCCACCCCATCATAGGGTATCTTAGAGACCTCCCCACTCCGTCTAAGAGTGTCTAGGAGAATGCACTAAATTTATCCATCACATCACATGATGTCCAAGAGATATTCTCCCCACTTAGTCATACAGTGTCCAAGAGCATGTGTTGGTCTCCCCATCCCTTCACAGTATGTACGATAGATCTCCCACTCCATCACAAAGTGTTCGGGAGAATGCAATGGCCTCTCCATCCCTTCAAAAGGTGTCGAAGAGATATCCCTACTCTATCTTAGAGTGTTTGAGAGAATGTTTTGGCCTATCCACCTCTTCACAGGGTGTTCTAGAGATATCCTCACTCCATCATAGAGTGTTTGGGAGAATGCAATGGCCTCTCCACCCCTTCACAAGCTGTCTGAGAGATATCCCCACAACATCATAGATTGTATGAGACAATGCAGTGGTCTCTCCACCCCTTCAAAGGGTGTCTAAGAGATATCCTCACTATTAACCCAAAAAATCCCTCACTTAGATCTACATGGACTACACCACCCAAGGAAACCCACACATGACCCTCATTTGACCCCATTTGACCCCATTTGACCCCCACACCCTCATTTGACCCTTCTTCCATATTGTTATGTTGCCAGAGTGAGTCCCTTGAGACCATTTTCCTCTCAAGCCGTTCACTCTCCCTCTCCTCCATCCTTCCATTGAGCCATAGCTCCAGCTTCCAAGAGAGGTGCTCTCCCAGCTAGGGAATGGTGGTCCATTCCAACTAGAAGGTATACCTATGTTTTTTTATGTCTTTGATTTGGTAATTTGTAGTTTTTTTTCCTAACAGTATTTTTTTGCAGGTTCATTTCTTAACATCTTCTTCTAGGTTGCCATTGTTTACTTGCAGGGTTTATTGCTTTCCTAACAGTTGTATGCAGGGTCTTGGAGAGTAACCCATAACCTTGTGTGCAAAGGGGTTTTGTTTACTTCTACTTCCATTTCTATTTCAGTCTATTTCCTTTCTGTTTTCTTTGCATCCACCACCGAGAACCCTACCTTTCCATCCTATAGATGGAAGGTAGCCGTTCCTGATCTATAGCAAGGGAGAAATCCCTACTACACCCACTCGGTCACAAAGTGTCCAAGAGAATGTCACTATAAAATCATCCTTCCCTCTAAACAAGGTATTTAACATGGGACTAATATCCCCACTCCATCACAGAGTTACTAGGAGAAGGTACAATCCCATTTTTAGTCATCTAGGGACTATTCTCCCCACTCTATCATAGAGTTTTTGGGAGAATTCAGTGCCCCATTTTGACTCATCTACTTTTATCCAAGTCATGTGACTAATACTAGGAGAATGTTTGCTTGATGTTGCATACATCCATTTTTACAAATGGCATATATGGCACATGTGGGTAAAATATTCATTTGCATGGGTATTGTTATAGCCTATTTCTGCTTCTCATTTTAAAGCATTTGCTTGTTTTTTGAAACATGGTTTTGTTCATTTTTAAGTTTGGATTTTAGGTTACTTTAAACCTTTTCTTTGAATGTTATGTTTGTATTTAGGTGACTTCATAGATTTTTTTCTAATTTTGGCTTTACCTAGCAAGATTTATAATTTTCAAGGGCTTGTAGGATGTTTATATGAATTAAAGGTCCTAAAAAACATCATAAAGTTTTATTCTAAGCCATTTAACCAAATTTAACCCTTTGTTATGAGTTTTAGTTTTGAAAATTACTGAAACAGGCATTCTTGTAGCACAAGCCTGAAAAAGTTACACACGCGTACTAGAAGAAAATCGTGCTATCTGGAAATCATGATTTTTGGTTCAAAGTTTTGGAAATTCGCACATAGGAGAGGTCATTCACACTTGTTAATGGGTTTGATACCTATTCTTGGCCAGAGTAATCATTTTGACAGGTGTTAACAGTTCAAGAAAGAAATCATTAGGGTAAGTTGTGGTGGTCTAGAAGTTATGATACAGAGTAGTGAAACATTGATAATTATCCATGATGAGGAAAATTCGCCTTGAATTATGCATCTCCTAAGGCGCATGAAGAGCATACGAGTTCATGGAAAAGTTTGGAAGCTTGTAATCAAGGTTGGAAGAAAGTTGTTAATTTAGGGCTTTGAAGGACGACTGTTTGGCACTATCGTGGTGGTCATAGGAGCATTAAAGAGTTAAATTGGACACCTAGCAGACAATAAAATGCATTTCTAGCAGCTGAATTCACTATTCTGACAGTCATTTAAAATGAAGAGGAGTGGGAAAACAAACAGAGTTGAATCCTCATAAATGTCTTGGCTTCAAGCTTTCCCAGACTATGCAAGACTTTGTTTAGAGGCATGATGGTTAATATGTTGTGAGAAAATTGATGGGTATCACAGAGAGGTCCGATATAAGTTTTCTCAGTGTTTGGATAAATATATTGTTACTTTTGACACCTTAAATATTGAGTTGACCAGAGAACTGATAGCAGAAGCTACAGGGATCCCATATGAAGGTGAATATTGGTTTTAAAAAGTACCTTTTACGTTTGATGCATAAAATTACTTACTTCCATATGTGGTTGCAGATTGGGGTAAAGGAGTACATATCCATAAATTCAAACCAGAATGGAGAGATCCAATAAAAATTCTGCAAATTTATATCACTTGTGAAGGAAGATTTGCATTTGTTTTTAAGTATCATTTCAAGTTTTTGCAACATCTTAACCATGAAGCAAAGATGAACATTCCATTATTTTTCCTTAAAAGTCTACAAAATATGTGTAGCAGGGTAAAGTAACATCAAGACCATACTAAACAATCTATATTTGATCATGGGATTAATAAAGCTAATCATAAGTACTGTGCTTCGAAAGAAAGAGAAAACATGGTATTATTTTCTATTTTAGTCTGGATTTCAAACAAACAAGGAATATCAAGCTCAGAAAAGATAGTTAAATAAAGGTCATAATTTGGTCAAGAAACTGAAAAAGAGAGTCACAGTCAAGATTGAAGAGGATAATGTACCATAAAAATCTATGACTCAAGGAGATGCAAATATTGAAGTTTAACAGTAGACCAATATTGAGGAAAAATGAAATTTCAAAGGCAGGAGTGAAAGATGTGGAGCCTATAAAAGATACTCTTCATGTAGAACTAAACCAAGAAGTAAACAAAAATGTAAAAGAACAGGAATGAGTTCCTATTACAGTGCAGTTTGAATATGAGGAAAAGTCATTGTCTTATGAAGCTAGGGTTATCACTGAACAGGATGTATAGAAACAGTCTGAAGAGGGGGTAATGTCATGAGGGATTAAAAGAAAGGTAGTTCAGCTAGCGTCTATCAGATATCAAGGAAATTTTTTGTGTATGTTAGGGGAAATAGGGGCAAGTTGGTGGCCCAAGACTAGACCTAAGAATAAACTCAGGTTGAATATGAAAAAATTGTTCAACCCTAAACTAGCTCAAAAGAAAATTACAGTATTTGAAGACTCTTCATCTCAAGAAGAGTTAGAAGACAATGAAGATCAAAATGAAAAGGAGATAAAGGGTAAGAAGTAAATTATTTCATAAAATAAATTAGCTTTCACTGAAACCAAAATTTCATAGATATTTGAGGAAGTTCGAAAGAAGGTAATCTTAGACCAACATCAAGATGATTTAAAGAAGCAGCATTCAGTCATATCAAGATTTTGTGCAAAGAAAGGAAGGGTTGGATAGAAATCAACCCAATGCAATGTTGAAGTCAAAGAATATTCAGAAGTCCCTATGGCCATGATAGAATAGCTGGAAGAAGATGAAGAGATTTTTAAGAAGTTAAGAATTCCATGGATGCTAGAAGAAATGCATCCAGTATTAGTAGGGAAGTGTATTGATACAGAAAATGAAAATTTGTAGAGGAGTATCAAACAGTACAAATATCAGATAGAGTACCTGCATGAGACAAATGAGGGATTAGTCACTACTAACAGAAGATTGAGAGAATATTTAGAAGAGGTAAATAGCCACTATCTGTAATTAATGGCAGTTTCAAAGGAGGCTTTGAAAATGAAAATACAGATACATAGTCTGCATGCAGAACTGAAACAAACCATTTAAGAGAAAACATAGCAGAATCAGGAGCTTTCAAAAAAAGTTGAAGACTTGGAAGCTGATCACCAGAACGCAAGAAAGAAGACTCAAGCTTTAGAAGGGATAGCTCTTTTAATAAGGGCTGCTAAGGACTTGTAAAATGATTTAAGAATAGTGGTTATTAGTTAGTTTTTTGAAAAAGTTATTTTATTTTGTATGACTATATTCTTATTGAACAATTTGGTAGTATGACCTAAAAGTACAATTTGGTAGTATGACCTAAAAGTAGTTTTTTCAGTTATGTAACTGTCTTTGAGAAATCAAGATAAAAGTAAGGCTGGGAAAAGACTGAGGGTTCAAATTTTTGTACAAGGGGAGGCTATCAAGCTATTTTTTATGGATCTAAGTGTCAAAAACTCTTATGTATTTTGAATGATTGATGATGAAATATATGCAACTATAAGCCCAATTTTGCCTATTTGCTGGTTTCATTTTTGATTTGTTTAATCACTCAGTTGATATATTCATTTCTTATTTGAAGTTATTATTCATGAAATGCTTGTAACTGTGGATGAAATTCAGAGAGAAGTAACCCAAGACCTAGAGATAAGTAACCCAAATTTAGGTGTAATATCTGCTACTGCCACATCCATAATGACACTTTTCATTTTTAATTGAGCCAAACTGACAACGATATCTTTAATCACACCCAGACACTTTATAGCTCATGAATCAAAAGCATACATATCATGGTAGGGTTTTGTTATACTCAGACCTAAAGCCTCCATGACAGCCTTTGGCATTAGGTTATGTGATGCTCCTGAATCTAAAAGACAGTTATGTATCATTTGTTCATGGATAGTCAGTGTAATGTAAAATGGAGGTGAAGCACCTACTTCATTCTCATTTTTTTCAGCCAAAGCTGATCCAATAAAGATCTTATGATTTTCTTCTTGTAGATTCATTGTATCAGAAAGAGGCTGACTATTTGTTGAACCAATCATTTTAAGAACTGATTCTTTGTAAGAAGGATTTTTCATTAATTCAGTAAAAGGAATAGGAATATTTATTTTACCTAATTTATTTTCCAGATTAAAATTATGCATAGTTTTATTTACCTCTTCAACCTCCATATTCTTCTTTTGCTTATCCTGAATTTGTTTTTTCTCTGACACAGGATCAAATTGTTGTTTAGTAGGTACAACCACCTTCTTCTTTGGGTTTTGTACTACTTGTTTTGGGCCTAACCTCAAATTCAAAGTCTTCTTTGATTCATTCTGATAGACATCAGCAGTTACATCAGTCATTTTCAGATTTAAATCATCTTCTGTTTCAAACATATCAGCATCATAGTATTCTGCATTTAAAAATTCTTCTTCAGTGACAAAACCCTTAGTCAACTGTTCTCCAAAATAGTTCATATATTGATCTGTGTCTTAAAATAAAACTTCCTATTCAATCTCTTCTTCATTAACAACATTGTTCTAAAGAGGGGGGGGGGTACCCTTTGATCCTCAGTCTCTCTCCTTTCTCGTTGTATATCATTATTTCTTCATTCTCTAGGTATGAAGCAAGGATCAAACTATATTCTGAATTGGTTTTGATTGTTAGGGTTTCTTTCACCTTCTAGGACAAGTTTGTTTGAATTCCTTTCTAGTTCTAACTTGTTTAATTTTGCAGTCAAGATCTTCACTAGCTTGGCCATCTCATCAATTTTACCTTCTGCAGAATGAGATGTTGAAACCCCTGGACCTGCTTCCTTCTTACCTTTCCTATCAAATATCTGCTGAGCTGTTTCCTTCTTCAATCTATTGGAAGCCAATATATTAGAATCCACCTCTAATGCTGCATCCTGCATGTTTAGTAAAGAAACAGGTGTTCTTTCTCTTAGTAATAAGGAAAATTCATGGTCAAAAGTGTTTGCATATGTGAGTTTTACATATTTTTCTGAAGGTTTTATTTCTGTAGGAATGTTTCCATACATTTTATTGAATCTCTTCAAAAAATATGCAATGGTTTCATCCTTCTTTCTCCTAAGGGCTCCAAACTCAGTTATATAATAAGTATGATCTTTGGTGTCACCCAATTGTCTCATGAAGAGGTCTTGAAGCTCTTCTATGATGGTGATAGAATTTGTAGGAAACTCCCTAAACCATTTTCTGACATCTCCATCAAGGATCTGCACAAACATCCTCATTCGTACATCCTTAGCTTCAATATTCTGGTTATCAGTGTAACTGAGAAAGGCTTCCTAGTGTTGCTCAGCAGTAGTTTCACCCTATCCATTAAACCTAGGCAGGTATTTCTAATAATCACCTCCAAGAATTGCATTCAAAGGTTGAGGCAAAACTAAGGGTGCATACCTAGTTGCAACCATTCGGTCCATCATATCTACTGGCGGATTTTGGGCTGCCATTTTAAGGTTGAATGATTTTAGTGATGGAGAGATTTGACTAGAACTTGGATGAAAAGGGATTTTACCAACTTTCAGATGAAATAGAGGAATTTTACTAGGAGATACTATTTTTTCCTTTTTGAAGGATTGAGGATCAGTGAAAAATTGACAGTTACTCACAGGAATTATAGGCTTCAACCAAGGTGCATTTTTTTCTTCTTTTCTCAAAACAGATAAAGCTGATGAACTATCCAACTGATTAGGGTTACATAGGGCTGGTGATGACTGAGACCTTCTAATCTTCCTTGCTATTTTCAGTATCTATTTTGGGTCTGAAACACCCAACTGCAAAGGTGAAATAGGTCTGTTTCTAGTTCCAATTCCCCTATTATCCATTGTGACAAACTGGTGAAAAGTAGTCTTTAAGATTTGCTGGTTTAAGTTCAACTCTTAAAACAAGTGAAATGATAAGTATCCCAGGGAAAAATATGTTTTCAACTTCATTCTCCAGCAACGGTGCCAAAGATGTTTATTCCAGAAATTGTTCCCAGACTACAAGAGAAGAAGCCAACACAATCTCAATAATATCAATAAAACAAAATAGGGTTTTTAGGGTGTTCAAGGTTTTTTGGTTGAGAAGTTTGATGACAAGAGGGAATGCATTCATAAATACAAATAAACACTAAATCATAAGCATAGAAAGGCTGAGATGCATAACATAATAACCATAATCCAACAGAAAACAACACTCAGGTTCATCCACAGATGGCAAGCATTCCAAGTATATAAACTTTAAACAAGCAATGAAATTACCAACTGAGTAACTAAAACAAGTTATAAGTGAATCCAGAGAATAAACTGAAGGATAAATAGAGCATATATTTCATAATCAGTCTTTCAAATACACATAAGAGTCTTTTACATAGCTTATAAACAAGTCTGAAGACCTCCTCTTGCCAGCCAAAAAATCGAACCCTTAGCCTTGTTTCAGACTTACACTTATACCATTCTCCAAAATTGGTTAAGGAACTGAACCCTAACTATTTTTTTAGTTTACCCATCGAATAGTTTCTTCTAAATAATATTTACAAAAATAAAGTAACTTTCAAACCTAACTAATAATTGATTATCTTAACAAACTTTACAGATCCTTAGCTGCTTCAGCTAACAAGGAAATCCCTTCTATGGCTTGAGCCTTTCTTCTTGCCTTTAGTTGATCTACCTCCATATCTGCAATCTTCCTCATTAGTTCTTCATTTTGTTGTTGTGGGTCCTAGATGGTTTGCTTCAACATTGTGAATTGGCCTTTTGTATTCCTCTTCCTTTTCAATGCTTCTCTTGAAACTACAATCAGCTCCTGATAATGGTTGTTCACCTCCTCCAAATCCTCTCTGAGTCTTCATTTTTCCAAGACCAAGCCATCATTTGTCTTATACATGTACTCAACCTGATACTTATATTGTTTTACAATTCTTTGTAAATTCTCTTTTTCTGAATCAAAGGTTGTATTTCCTATCATGGTTTGCATCTCATTTGGAAGCCATGGAATATTCAATCTCTTATAAATCTCTTCATCTTCTCGCAACAATTCTGTAGGTGTTTCAGGAAAACCTAGGTGTTCTTCACTCTCAGCTTTACATGGAACCTTTTCCTCAACATTCACATTCTTCTCTGAGTAAGAACTCTTTATTTCACCTTCTTGTTGTTCCTGCAACATATGATTTCGTACTTCCAGAAATATATCAGATATTTTAGTATCTGACAAGACATAATCTCTTTTTGATTCAATGCGCCTTTTACCCTTACTGTCATCTTTATGATCATTCAATTTTTCCTCATATGAAGAATCATCTATCACTGTTACTCTTTCTTTGTTCAATTTAGGGTTCAACAACTTCTTCATATTCAGTTTGAGTTTATTTATGGGTCTAGTTTTAGGTCTCCAAATAGGAGCAATCTCCCCCAACATTTTTAGAGTCTTACCTTGATAGGTAACTGAGGCAAACTCAACAAATTTTATTTTCTTTCTTTTTGGTAATGTTACCTCATCACCCTGGCTGTGAAATTATTTCTCAGTACAAACCCTAGTTGCATCAGTGACATGGACTTTATCATCATCAAATAGGCATTTCTCATCTTCTGATAGAACTGTGATAGAACTTTGTCTTTGAACTTCAATATTCTCTTTCTCATCTGAAATTGTCTCTGTAGGTACAACATTTTCAACAGGCTCAGCTTCCTTAATATCTGATTATAAATTATTACTTTCATTGTCATTAAGGTGCTGTTTAGATTCAAAGTCTTCATTTGCATGATCTAAAACTTCTTCTAATTTAACCCTGTCTTCATCTTTGACCTTTACCTTTTGCCTGAGCTTTCTGATCAAAGTCTGCCCTTTATCAGCTTGTCTTCTGTGAGACTGTCCTTCTTGACCATTTTGAAAACCTAACCAAAAAATGAAATTCTCCCAAGTTTTTCCCCTACTCTGCAAAATAGTTTTTATGATAAGTTTAATAAGTCCATGATGAAAAATGGATTGCCTTGTATGATTTTGGTGCTCCTCAACCCTGCATGACAGCTTTTGCAGACTCTTCAGAAAGAAGAAGGGTAAGTTCATCTTGGACTCATCACTGAGATACTGAAGAAATCTAAAGTGGTATTTGAAAACAAAGGCATATCTAACCTCATAGGTAATATAACTCTCTAAAACTTTAATGGGCTCTATCCATTCAGGTTTGAAGCTATGAATTGGTACACCTTTACCCCAATCTGCAATTACACCAGGAAGTAAGTACTTTTGTGCATTGAAGGTGAATGGAACCTTCTTAAACCATAATTCTCCCTTGTTCAAGATGCTTGTTGCCTCAGATACCAACTCCTTAGTCATTTTGAATTGTAAAGTATCAAAAGACACAATGTCTTTATCATAGCACTGAGCAAATTTATGAGACACTTCTGCATGATATCCATCAATCTTTTTGAAAAATGTCAACCATCCTACATTTGAAAATAACTCTGTACATTCTGGAAAATTGTCTACTCATCTTAGGTCAGTGGGCTCAGTTGTATTTGTTTTTCCACTTTTCTTCATATTCACTATGGTTTAACAGCACTTGTCGATATCCCACAATCTAACTATCTTCAAATCGTAACAGTCTGTCCTAACACACAGTTCAGAAGTCTTTTGTGCCAAATTACAATAGTCTGACCCAATCATAGAGTTCAGGGAATTCCAAGAATTTCTGCTTTGAATTTTACTGCTTTAAATGATGAATACTTCGAATATATTTGTTAATAATTCATCATTCACTGTGGATTAGGTAGAAAACTCATATTCCTCCTTCGAATTTTATCATTAAGGATTTTATCAGAAAATCCCCAAATTAAGAAAACCTTAGCAATGACATGTGGGATACTTGTTTAGAAGACCAATATGAGTGCTGGAATGTAATGACTTCAAAGGTTAAGTGTCAAATTTCATGTTCCACCTGTCTTTAACTATCCAGACCACTTCAAACAGTCATTGCTGAAAATCCCTAATTCCTCATTCAGTTGAAAAATCCCATTTTCTCAGTAGTGTCTTCTCACCACGACCTTCAATATCCTTCATGTCCTTAGGATAAGGAACAAACTCCTGAAAAACTCTGTCTCATTCTACTCGCTGTCATCATCCACCCTACTTTGCATGCAATCACCACGATCTACCTCTTATGATGATCATCCACCTGTTTCAATGATAAAACTATGCAGGACACGTATCAAATGCATCAAATAATATGATTAACACCTTAGAGACAAGTCACCCAAAAAATTGGACTAAAAAAATGATGATTTTATCATTTGTGACTTTCTTGTAGCACTCTAGTGTACCAATTTTGCTCTTGCGCTACAAGAAAGTCCAATCAAATAATTTCACATCATTAGGCCACTAATAAGGTTTAAAACTTGGTTTATGTGCTTAATCTTGACCTTAGTGTCATTTATAAAACCATTTAATGCATATATGCCTTGTAAAACCCTTCAATAATGAAATGAAAGCAATTTTTTTTATAAAAGCAGGCTTAAAAAAATCAAAATCATGAAAATTAGAAGTTTGAACTTAAAATTATCTTTATAAAAAAAATTTCCTAGAATAAAAAATGTACTAGCAAGGTTCAAAAACATAAATAAAAGCATAAAACTAAGGAAGACAAAATCATGACTTAACACACCTCAAATTTGGTAAGACTCCTTTTCATCCAATTCCTAGTCAAGTCTTTCTTTCATCTAAACTAGTCAACTTAAAGATGGCAGCCCAAAATCAACCATTAGACATGATGGATTGAATGGTGGCAGCTAGGTATGCACCTCTAGTTTTTCCTCAACCCTTAAATGCTCTCCCTGGTGGAGATTACCAAAAATACTTACCTAGGTTTAATGGACAAGGTGAGACCACAACTAAGGAGCATTGGGATGCATTTCTTAGCTATGCAAATAATATGAATATCGAGCCAAAGGATGTGTGGATGAGGATGTTCATACAGAGTCTATATGGAGAGGTTAGAAGATGGTTCATAGAGTTACCAACAAAATCTATTACTATAATAGAAGAGCTTTAGGATCTTTTCATGAGACAATGGGGTGATACTAAGGATCACACATATTACATTACAGAGTTTGGAGCTCTTAGAAGGAATAAAGATGAACCTATAGCTGATTTCTCTAAGAGGTTCAATAAAATGTATGCCATAATCCCTATAGAGATTAAACCTTCTGAACTTCTGCAAAACTCACTTATGCTAATGATTTTGATCATGAGTTTTCCCTACTATTGAGAGAAAGAAGACCTGCTACTTTTCTTAACATGCAGGAGTTAGCATTAGAATTTGAGTCTAATATACTTGCTTCCAATAGACTGAAGGGAAACTCAACTCATCAAGTTTATGACAGAAAGGGTAAGAAAGAGGCAGCTCCAGTGGTTTCAACATCCCACTCTGCAGAAGGTAAAATTGATGACATGGCAAAACTTGTGAAAATCCTAACAACAAAACTAAACAAATTGGAATTAGAGAAAATTCAAATAAACCTTTTCAAGAGGGAGATAGAAACCCTAATAATCCAAATCAATTTAGAAGACAGTTTGCACCCCGTTTCATTCCCAGAGAGAGAAGAAACAATGATATACAACGAGAAAGGAGATAAGTTGAGGATCAAAAGGTGCCACCCCCACATCAAAATAGTGTTACTGATGAAGGAGAAATAGAAGAAGAAGAGTTTTTTGAGGATCCAGATCAAGATATGAATTATTTTGGAGAATAGTTGACTGAAGGTTTTGTGACTAAGGAGGATTTTTTAAATTCAGAATATTATGATGCAGATGTGTTTGAAACAGAAAAAGATTTAAATATTGAGGTAACTACTGATATATATTATACTGATCCAAAGAAAACCCTAAATTTAAGATCAGGGCCGAAACAGGTGGTTCAAAATCCTAATAAAAAGGTAAATCTGCCTCCTAAACAACAGTCTGATCTAGTATTAGAAAAAAATTAGAATCAGGATGAACAAAAGAAGGTTATTGAAGTTGAAGAGGTGAATAAAGGTATGTAGAATTTTAATCTTGAAAATGAATTGTAAAATGAAGATCCCTATGCCTTTCACTAAATTGATAAACAATCCTTCTTACAAAAATTGAGTCTTGAAAATGATTGGTTCAGCAAACAGTCAAGTACCCTCTGACACAATAAATTTACAAGAGGAAAATACTAAATTTTTTAGTGGATCAGCTTTGGCAGAAAAAACTAAAAAATGATGCAAGTGCATCTCCTCCTTTTTACATTACATTAACCATTCATGAGCAGATGATACATAATTTCTTTTTGGATTCAGGAGAATCTCATAATCTAATGCCAAAAGCAGTCATGGAGGCTTTAGGGTTGAGCATAAAAAACCTTATCATGACTTGTATGCTTTCGATTCTTGAGCTGTAAAATTTTTAGGAGTGAATAAGGATATGGTAGTTAGTTTAGCTCAACTACCAATGAAGAGTGTGATTATGGATTTAGTAGTGGTAGACATCACACCTAAATTTGGAATGCTCCTCTCTAGATCTTGGGCCAAGAAGTTAGGTGGAACTCTATAGATGGACTTAACATATGCAACCATCCCTGTTTTTGGAGGTGAAAATAGAAGGTTGTATAGAGAGTTACAATTTTCTTATATTGTGACTGATGACAAGAATCCTACAAATCATCCATTGTATGCTGTTGAAAAGGATTTGGGTACTTGTATGTTGCACTTTAGTGATGATAATGATGATGCTGGTTTATTATAGGTTGAAAAAGAAACATTAGTCAAATGCACTAGCAAACAGGAGGATGAACTTTGGAAAATGTATTTTGATGGATCATCATCTAAAGAAGGTGCTGGAGCAGGAGTAGTTCTGATATCTCCTGGTGGTGAAGCGGTAATATTAATGTATAAGTTGGAATTTATTACCACTAATAATACAGTAGAGTATGAGGATATTTTGTTAGGTTTGAGAGATGCAAAATATCTAGGTATTTGGCAAATCTTTGTGTATGGTGACTCCGAGTTAGTTGTTCAGCAAGTAAGGAATAACTATTAAATAAAGCAAGATTTGCTGAAAGTGTACAGGAATGAAGCATGGGATATGATAGAAAATTTATTTGTGCCTTTTAATATTACTTATATTCCTAGGGACCATAACCAAACTGCTGATTCTCTTTCCCTAGCAGCCACACATTTCAAGATTCCTAAAACAACACAGCTAAAGTATCCTGTTGAATTTAGGTACAGACCTTCTGTGCTTGATACTATAAAGAAATGGAGAGTTTTTGAAGATGACTTTGAGATAAAAAAGGTTTTTAGAGAGGACAGGTGAGTTTTCTAATTCCTTAATTGACCAAGAATAGGATGATGAAATTGAGTATTTTGAAGGTGTCGCAAAAAATGAGATTGCAGGTCACAAGATCATTGAGCTGAAAAGTAATTTCATTCCTAAGGGTCTGGTGCCTTTGGAGAGGATTTTTTCGAAGGATGACACCCCTTTAAAACCAGTTACGCAGTCTTCAAAAGAAAATGTAATGCATTGTAATATTGTCACCAAGGATCCCAAAATGGTGAAGGTCTCAAAGGCACTCACAACAGAGCAAAGAAACAGGTCTTCACTGAAGGATAATTAACCTTTGCCAAAGATTGAACAAATATTGTAGAAGGTGGTTGGTGCATAAATAATTTCAATGGTAGATGGTTTTTCAGGGTATAACCAAATTGCAATGCACCCTGATGATAGAGAAAAGACAACCTTTACTACTCCTTGGGGTATTTTCATGTATGACAAAATGCCTTTTGGATTAATGAATGTTCGAGCTACCTTTCAAAGAGCTATGGATATAGCCTTTGTGGGAGACAGGGATAAGTTTGTAGTGATCTATTTAGATGACATTACAGTCTTCTCACAATCTAATGATCACCACCTAAAACACTTAAAACAAACTTTCCTGAAATGCAGAAAATATGGTTTGTCTCTCAATCCCAAAAGGTCACATTTTGGTGTACAAGAAGGTAAGTTGTTGGGTCATTTAGTTTCAGCTGATGGCATAAGGATAGATCCAAAAAGGGTAAAAGCTATTCCAAAAAGTAGTTTACCAAGGAGCAAGAAGGATTTGCAATTATTGGAAAAATAAACTTTTTGCGTTGGTTCATACCAAATTTTGTTGAAACCATTAAACATATTACAACCATGTTGAAGAAGGATCAGGAAGTTAAGTGGACTACAGAAGATAAAAATTCATTTGAAAAGATTAAGACAACTCTTATGGAAGCACTAGTACTAGTAAGTCCTGATTTTACAAAAGAATTTTTGACTTTTTCTTTTGCATCAGAGGATACTTTAGCTGTTGTTTTATTACAAAAGAGTAAGGATGGACTTGAACAGCCAATTGCATTTTTTAGCAAGACCTCAGACATTAGAGGAAATTTGGGGTCTAAAATGAGCCTTATAAGAAAATGCGCCAACAATCAATTTTGTGAGTTGGAATTCAAGAACCAATTGAATTTCAATAAAATGAGTCAACCATAATGGTTGAATTGACATATTTGTCATAAAAGAAAACCACTTTTTTTGTTCGTATTTTTGACATATCTACCTGTGTTTTTACTCAAATTTTGAGCTGGAGAGCTCATTAGATGTGGAATCTAATTCCACGTCCAACAAGTACCCAAACTGCATAATTTTAACAGACCCCGCTACCCCAAAAGAAAGAAATACTTGAAAAAATGTGACGATGATGTCATCATCACATTGTTTCAAGTATTTCTTGCTTTTGGGGTAGCAGGGTTTGTCAAAAGTATGCAGTGTGGGTACTCATTAGATGAGGAATTAAATTCCGCATCAAATTATATTTCCCTCTTGTAATTTGAGTAAAAAAACAAGGAGATATGTTGAAAATACGAACAAAAAAGTAGTTATTTTCATTCTTCCTTCAAAATTAATAACTATTATTTTATTATTTTCCTTAGGAGGCCCATTTTAGACATCAAATTTTCTCTAATGGACTCAGATTTGAAGTACATTACATTAGAGAAGCAAGCTTACTTTGGTAAAGACATTAAAGTTTTTCGGAATTTATGTTTTGCATTCCAAAGTCATTGCTTATGTTCCTAATGTTGCCATTAAGGATGTTTTGACTCAACCTGATAGTGAGGGAAAAAGAGGGAAATGGATTGCAAAAATAATGGAATATGATGTCGACATTAAGCCTACAAAGCTAGTAAAGGGACAAGGTTTGGCTAAATTATTATGTGATTCAAATTGTCAAGCTTTTGGTCTACATCTAATGGCAAAATAACCAACACATGAAGAATTGAAATCCGAGTAGGATAAGGAAAGAATTATGGACCAGTATGCAGAATCCACATGGTATGCAAATATTGTACAGTTTATCTTTTATTTACAATGTCTAGAACATCTAGACAAGAAAGTTGCTAGGTCATTGAAGTTGAAAAATACTAAATATTGTTTGATAGAACAGCAGTTGTTTTGGAGAGATCCATGGGGTATTTTGCTTAGATGTTTGGATAAGCTAGAAATTGAAGAAGTAATCTCTGAATCACATGAAGTTGCTTGTGGGGGACATAAGTATTGGAAGGAAACAACTTATAAAATTTGAGAGCTGGATACTATTGGCCCTCTTTATTCTCCGATGTATATCAGCAGGTAAGAGCATGTATCCCTTGTCAAAAGTTTGCTGGAAAGCAAAAATTGGTGTCTTTACCATTAAAGTATATTGCAGTAAATGCCCCTTTTCAGCAGTGGGGTTTGGACTTCATAGGGGAGATAAATCCTTCCTCTTCAAGGCAGCATAAATGGATTTTGACAGCTACATATTTCTTCACTAAATGGGTAGAAGCTATCACCACAAGAAATGCAACAGACAAAGTAATCATAGATTTTATTCAGGAAAATATTATTAGCAGATTTGGATGTCCCAAGAAGTTATTGACTGAGAATGCTGAAGCTTTTAAGTCTAAAGCTATGGTGGCGTTTTGTGAAAAGAATGGGATTATTTTGAAACACTCAACACCTTATTATCCTTAGGGAAATGAGTTAGTTGAGTCAACTGATAAGAGTATTATTCATAGTATCAAGAAGTTATTGAAGTAGAATAAACGATCATGGGACTCAATGTTAAAATATGCATTATGGGTAGACAAAATAACAATTAAAAAGGAAATTGGAACTTCTCCTTTCCAATTGGTATATGGTACTAATGTAGTGTTTCCTATCCAACTTAGTATTCCATTGATGAAATTTTTTCAAGACAGTTAAGAAGAACCCAATGATATTCAAAGAAGAATTTATGCACTGATAGAGTTATACCAGAAATGTGAAACAGTAGAGGAAAAATCTCAGTTGTATAGGACAAAGATCAAAGAAAGGTTTGATAGAAAGATCAAGGAGAACACCTTTTCAAATGGAGATATGGTTTTGAGATGAGATGCTAGAAAAGAACAGAAAGGAAAGCATGGCAAGTTTGATAATCTATGGGTTGGTCCTTTCATAGTATCAAAGATTCTGGAGAATAATACTTTTGTGTTATAGATTTTGGATGGTGAGGAATCATCTAATCCAGTTAATGGACGTTTCCTCAAACATTTTTACAGCTTTTGAGGTAGATATTAGACTTTCATTATATATACTAGTGTGAAGAACAGAATAAAGACTCCATGAACCAATGGAATTTTTGCAGCGTAGCAAGCAGTTGGAGTTACAACATAGAAGGCACTGATCTACAGGTTCTTGAAGCCTCATAGGGAGGACTTCATCTCGCAGTAGGAGGCAGATGTTATAGCCTGTTTTTGCTTCTCATTTTAAAGCATTTGTTTGTTTTTTGAAACATGGTTTTGTTCATTTTTAAGTTTGGATTTTAGGTTACTTTAAACCTTTTCTTTGATTTTTATGTTTGTATTTAGGTGACTTCATAGATTTACCTTTTCTTTGATTGCTATGTTTGTATTTAGGTGACTTCATAGATTTTTTTCCAATTTTGGCTTTACCTAGCAAGATTTATAATTTTCAAGGGCTTGTAGGATGTTTATATGAATTAAATGTCCTAAAAAATATCATAAAGTTTTATTCTAAGCCATTTAACCAAAGTTAACCCTTTGTTATGAGTTTTATTTTTGAAAATTATTGAAACAGGTATTCTTGTAGCGCAAGCCCGAAAAAGTAACACACGTGCGCTACAAGAAAATCACGCTGTTTGAAAATCATGATTTTTGGTTCAAGGTTTTGGAAATTCGTGCATAGGAGAGGTCATTCACACTTGTTGATGGGTTTGATATGTGTTCTCATCCAGAGTGATCATTGTTACAGGTATTAACAGTTCAAGCAAGCAATCATTAGGGTAAGTTGTGGTGGTATGGAAGTTATGATATAGAGTAGTGGAACATTGATAATTATCCATGAGGAAAATTCACCTTGAATTATGCATATCTAGAGGCACATGAAGAGAATACAAGTTTGTGGTAAAGTTTGGCAGTTTGTAATCAAGGTTGGAAGAAAGTAGATAATTTAGGGCTTCGAAGGACGACTATTTGGCACTATCGTGGAAGTCAGAGGAGGATTATAGAATGAAATTGGATACCTAGCAGACAGGAAAACACATTTCTAGCAGCTGAATTCACTATTATGACAATCATTTAAAATGAAGAGGAGTGGGAAAACAAACAGAGATGAACCCTCAGACATGTCTTGGGTTCAAGCTTTCCCAGACTGTGCAAGATTTTTTTTAGAGGCAGGATGGTTAATATTTTTGTGAGAAAATTGATAGGTATCACACAGAGGTATCATATAAGTTTGCTCAGTGTTTGGATAAATATATTGTTACTTTTGAAACCTTGAAGATTGAGTTGACCAAAGAAATGATAGCAGAAGCTACAGGGATCCCATATGAAGGAAAATATTGGTTTAAAAAAGTACCTTTTACCTTTGATGCATAGAATTAATTACTTACATATGTGGTTGTAGATTGGGGTAAAGGAGTACATATCTAGAAATTCAAACCAGAATGGAGAGAGCCAATAAAAATCCTGCAAAGTTATATCACTTGTGAAGGAATACTTGCATTTGTTTTTAAGTATCATTTCAGGTTTTTGCAACATCTTAACCATGAAGAAAAGATGAATATTCCATTCTTTTTCCTTAAAAGTATACAAAAGATATCTAGTAGGGTAAAGGAACATCAAGACCATACTAAATAATCTATATTTCATCATGGGATAATAAAGCTAATCATAAGTACTGTGCTTCGAAAGAAGGAGAAAACATGGTATTATTTTCTATTTTGGTCTGGATTTCAAGCAGAGAAGGAAGATAAAGCTCAGAAAAAGACAGTTAAATAAAGGTCTTAATTTGGTCAAGAAACTAAAGAAGAGATTCATAGCCAAAATTGAAGAGGACAATGTACCAGAAAAATCTATGACTCAAGGAGATGAAAATGTTGAAGTTGAACAGTAGACCAATATTGGGGAAAATGAAATTTCAGAGGTAGGAATGAAAGATGTGGAGCCTGTAGAAGATACTATTCATGTAGAACTAAACCAAGAAGTAAAGGAAAACGTAAAAGAATAGGAACACGTTCCTATTACAGTGCAGTCTAAAGATGAGGAAAAGTCATTGTCTGATGAAGCTAGGGTTGACACTAAACAGGATGTATGGAAACAGTCTGAAGAGGGGTTAATGTCACGAGGGATTAAAAGAAAGGTAGTTCATATAGCTTCTATGAGACATCAATGAAAATCTTTGTGTATGTTAGCGGAAATAGGGGCAGGTTGGAGGCCCAAGACTAGACCTAAGAATAAACTCAGGTTGAATATGAAAAAATTGTTAAACCCTTAACTAGCTCAAAATAAAATTACAGTAATTGAAGACTCTTCATCTCAAGAAGAGTTAGAAGACAATGAAGATCAAAATGAAAAGGAGATAAAGGGAAAGAATAAAATTATTTCAAAAAATAAATTAGCTTTCACTGAAACCAAAATTTCAGAGATATTTGAGGAAGTTAGAAAGAAGGTAATCTTAGACCAGCATCAAAATTATTTAAAGAAGCAGCATTCAGTCATATCAAGATTTTGTGTAGAGAAAGGAAAGGTTGTAGAGAAATCAACCCAATGCAGTGTTGAAGTCAAAGAATATTCAGAAGTCCCTGTGGCCATGATAGAACAACTAGAAGAAGGTGAAGAGAATTTTAAGAAGTTAAAAATTCCATGTATGCCAGAAGAAATGCATTCAGTATTAGAAGGGAAGTGCATTGATTCAGAAAATGAAAATTTGCAGAAGAGTATCAAACATTACAAATATCAGATAGAGTACCTGCATGAGACAAATGAGGGATTAGTGACTGCTAACAGAAGTTTGAGAGAATATTTAGAAGAGGTAAATAGCCACTATCAGGAATTAATTGTAGTTTCAAAGAAGGCTTTGAAAAGGAAAAGACAGACACAAAGTCTATATGTAGAACTGAAAAAAACCATTCAAGAGCTAACATAGCAGAATCAGGAGCTTTCAAAAAGAGTTGAAGACTTGGAAGCTGATCACCAGAAAGCAAGAAAGAAGATTCAAGCTTTAGAAGGGATAGCTCTTTTAGCAGAGGCTGCTAAGGACTTGTAAAGTGCTTTAAAGTTTTTTGAAAAAGTTATTTTATTTTGTATGACTATATTCTTATTGAACAATTCGGTAGTATGACCTAAAAGTAGTTTTTTCAGTTATGTAACTGTCTTTGAGAAATCAAGATAAAAGTAAGGCTAGGAAAAGACTCAGGGTTTGAATTTTTGTACAAGGGGAGGCTATCAAGCTGTTGTTTATGGAGATAAGTGTCAAAAACTCTTATGTATTTTGAATGATTGATTATGAAATATATGCAACTATAAGCCTAGTTTAGCCTATTTGCTGGTTTCATTTCTGATTTGTTTAATCACTCATCTGATATATTCATTTCTTGTTTGAAGTTATTATTCATGAAATGCTTGTTAATTGTGGATGAAATTCAGAGCTGTGATTATTGTTTATGGTTTATATTTTATATATTATGCATCTCAGTCCTTATTTGTGCATGATTTAGTGTTTTCCTTAGCCTTATTATGTTTTTACCCTCTTGTTTACAAACTGTACAACGAAAATCCTAAAAAAACCTATTTTACTTAATTTTGTTTTATGATATTGTGTTGGCTTGTTCTTTTGTAGTCTGAGAACATTTTTTGGCACTAACAGGTATTGTGGTGTAGTGAGATCTATCATTGATGCACACAAGCTCATAATAATTTACATGCAACACATGTACACCAAATATTCCCTTTATAGAGAATCTACTATTTTGTTACATGAAGGAAATGTTTAGGGCAATACTGTTTGCATTGGCTCTCAACCTTTATTTGTTTTAGGAGTCGATACATCAAGATAGAATGATTTCTTTTGATTCCTAGACTCAAAATTGAATTCCTTGGAAAATATTGAAATCCAAGTTTTCATTGGCTAACCTAAACAAGCTGATATTTGATCAAATCAGGGACATTATCTCAAATCTATGTTGACAAAGTCAGGCCCAAAGCTTCTAAATATAGATTTAAATATTAGAAATGAATAATATACTAGATTGAGAATAATATATTGCACCTGCACTAATCCCTTCATCAAATTAATAATAATCATAGAGTCACTCATCAAATGAATCTTCTGAACTCTTTTTATGACAACCTAAGCTAATATAAATTTTAGAGCTAGCAATTTTCTTTGTTGTTGGTACCCTCCCAATCTGTTCCATTAACTTTATAAAATGTGAGTTTAAAAATTTTAGAATACCACCCGTGCCTCCCACAAAAGGATCCCCTTGGTTTGTCCCATCGAGACAATCCCATGGCACAATTTTTTCAATAATTTATGGGACCACCACTCTCTTTCCTTTCACTAATGAATTTTGTTTAAAGCTTTATATGATGCTTAGGCTTTGTGTTGTTATCAATTGTGAGGTGTTAAATTTTTTTTCTCAATTTTATTAGTACTAACACCCATTGGGGCATCATGTCACGATGGACAGTACAAGATATATAGCATGCCTTGGGGAGGTTTGATCCTGAGTGAGGAGAGCCATAGTCTACCATGAGACATTAAAATTACCATCAAATAGTTCACCATTCTTTTCTAGACACATCCACTAGGTACATAGTAAAGGTAAATATCTATACTTTTTCAATTTTATATTCTCACACACAAATTTTAAGCAGACATTGATAAATACCCCTACTCATAAGCCTTCGATACAAATACCTCTTTCTAATTATACCGATACAACAATAACAAAAATCACTCAATATACAAATGACATGTGATTTATTTGCTTACCTTACATATTGTAAACCTTCTAGGGTTTTCTCTACATATAATCCCAAATAAGAACTATATTACTGAGCACTAGACACATAAAAATCCTTGTCTTTATCAAGCACTTGAATTTCCAAATTATTGAGTACCACCAACACAAATCCTACTCAACCTTTGCTTCCCTTAATATTTTACAACACAATTCCTAGATTAGGTTGTATCACAAATTTGTCTGATAGTAGCATAAAAAAATACATATGAATTCTAAAAAGGCTATGGACATCGTACTCTGGTAGTTGTACTTGTATGGAGCGGTCCAACTCTTGTTGGTTATAGAAATCCTAGACAAAAAGAGGGGCCAAATATGGGGAAAAGTGGGGTTGAAGATGATAACCATGACATAAACTTCAAAAAACACCACACTTAAGAAACCATGTTAATGTTTCTTTTGTCAATCCTTTCTCTGTTGGCCTTACTCAATAAAATCTATGGCAATATTGTGAACTTTAGGAAATCGATGTTTTTGATGTAATTATTGGGAGAAAGATCAAGAATTGTGTGTGCGAGGCTCCTGAATTGATAGGTTCATGCCATAGTTTCCAAAAAACATGTTTACTATTTTATTCATTCCATCCTCCAATGAAATTTGCAGTCAGGATTGGCCTCCACTCAACAGATCACTTCCTTCTTTCTAGTGCTCCCCTCCTCTAGGGACTTCTAGAGATCAACAAAGGGTGACAATGCTTCTAACCATAGACCACCTCTACATCCTCCCAAACCCTGGTTGATGTTTCTAGTCTCGACCCCATCCCAACACTCAGTTGTATGCATCCAAATCACAACAATAGGCTCCCCACTCCCAACATCGACACACTACCCATTATAGCTCCCCTTCTAGTTCTTATAGTTCCTTCAGACATATTACTATTTCAAGTTTTCCTCATTCGGCTTTAGATATTAGGAGAGACACTTCTAGTTTGTACCATGACGTACTCTCTATTTTTGGATCATAGATCCCAGATCCACTCTCCTTGTATATTTCTTTCCCTATTTAGACAATGCGTCGTCACAAACTAGGAGTTGACATATAGCCCATAAGCCATAAATGAAAATATAATTGATGATGACTTAGATGTACAACATGGACCAACGCAAATGCATTAGCCCTCTATGTTAGGAGATAACAAGGCCAAAATTACATGATGGGATAGTTGCAAGTCCCATCGATGAATAGAGTGAGAGAGGGTCCATCTTGTAAAGAAGAAACCTTAGATAGTTCTTCACCATCGCTATATCCAATAACCAATAGGGAGGTTGACTACTAGTTTGATTCCCTCTTGCATGGTATTTCTACTTCTTGATTGTGTTCTCTCTTGAGATGACAAAAATATATAGATTGTAATTCATATTTTGACTCCATCATTCTCTAAATACCCCCCAAGGCATTCTAATTTCAACAAGCGATAGATATTTCTAGATTGAATACAACCTAATTTTAGTCTCCAAACATTTGAAGGTATCTAACACATTGCTCCAATACAAAAAACATCAAGATTGTTGCAAAACTAAACTCTACTATGTTGTTCACAATAACATTAAAAATACATTAAAAATAATTTATATGAATTTAATAAAAGTAGAATTCTGTCTACACACTAATAGCTAGATTATAACGCTAACACCTAAATTACATCATATAACACCACCCAAAAAACCAAAATGTTTGTCCTTTCCCACCACTAAGTTCGAAATTACACTTACATTCTCATGCTTCTTTACTTGACCATAGTAACTTAAATATATATTACTATATATTTATAAACTAAACCAACAAAAAAACATACATATATATACATACATACATACATACATACATATATGTGTGTGTGTGTGTGTGTGTGTGTGTGTGTGTGTGTGTGTGTGTGTGTGTGTGTGTGTGTGTATGCATATAATATATATAGAGAGACACACAAAAGAAACCATCAAGATAAAAAAAAAATATGCATTTTAGAAGCCATAACTTTCTAAGATAAGGGCTTTAGCGCCACAACAAACCATCAAAATAAAAAATAAAAACAAAAGGTTTTAGCGCCACAAAGTTTTTGAATGTTTGAAAACGATTTATGGCACATGAATGGGGGTTTTGATCCAGACTTCCAACAACTACATGTGGAATAGAGAGCGAAGAGGTCTGAGAGAGGCAAGAATAGGCTATGTAGGAGCTTCTGCTTTAGAGGTGTCCAAATCGTCTTATGGAAAGAGGTACATTAGAGCATGCTTGGAAAGAAATGGATGAAACCCCTTTCAGATACAAATTTTAGTACTGCAAATGATATTTTGGAAGCTGAACCTACAAAATGGGTAGCTAACAGTGCATGTTCAAATTTGAAGCCTGGATTCATGGTTCTCTGCGTGTTCCATTAGTATTGTATAGTAGTAAGTTTTGGTTGACTCTTCATGTTGCTCTACGTTTTCCTTGTTCAAAAATATTGTGCCCTATCTTCTCTAGTGATTAGGGATGGGGTGTTGTTGCATCTCTCTACAGTCCTGAGTTCTTGGTGCAACGAGGGTCGGTAGTGGTGTACCTCTTATTGACATTCCCAACCTGGAGATTTATTTCTCTTGCTAGCGGATTCTTCATGATTCCCATTTTCTTTGTTCATCATAAATGATGTTATCATCTTGTTGATGTGGTATGGTTTCTATTGTTTTCACTATGTTTCGATTTCACATTTCTAGTTGTTTTCATTATTTTTAATAATTAATAAAAATCATTCATTGCATTTGTTTTATTATACTGCATAACATTCCATGGAAAAAATGCTCTTGAATCCTGTGTATTGTATATCAATTTCGTATGAATTTATATTAAAACAACCTATACCTAGTCTTGAATTTGAAATCGAATTGAACTCTAAAAATAGAAACAGTTACAACTGATTTGCTTCATTTCAGGAAGCGGACTGCTGAAAAATAGGCTTCAAATCCCCACCTGCATATCTCAAATGATCATAGTTGTGTGAAATATGAGAGAGGTTTTTTTATTTGACCATGTTTTCGACAAAACCCATGTCTTCATTTTCTCATATGCACCTCCATATCCTTGGAATTCAATTTTGAAGTTGATGACTCAGACAGTAAACTAAAATTATGGAAAATTGCCTTGTGAAGATTATGTAAATTCTCCCAAAAATATAATACATGTGTAACAACTAAGAGAATTTTTTGAATATTGGCCCATTATAAATAAAATCCTCTCTCAATTTCTGAAAATGCATCTTGATTTGGCGGAAAAAACTCTTTAAACTTAATGACTAAAACTGTCATTTTCATTAAAAATATGCTCTATTGATACAATTGATATATGTAATTTGTTTGTTGTTCTTGATGTTGAATATGGAATGCTTGATGATGATGGTCTTCTGATTGTATAATATCCTTGAATGTTCTTTCAAGTTTATTTGTAAATTGACTTTCGCACTCTGTCTTAAGCTTAGAAATCCTTGAAATATTTTTCCTAGTACTTTTAATGTATGTACTAAGTGTTATTTCAATGAGATTCAATGACCAAGACACTACTTATCCTTATCTTTATACATCTCTCTATCTATCCAATGACGCCATCACAGGGGACATAGATAATCTATTCTAGAAAATGGGTGCAATAAAAGAAGTGAATCTAGCTAGTAATCATTTGTGCGAGAGCATTCCATCATCCATTGGAATTTTATCTTGTAGCATATTCTTCTCAATTTTTGTTTAAATTTTTGGATGCACTATAAATCCTGGCATCAAGAAATGTAAATATTATTGTATCTTTCTTTACAAATCTAATTATAAAAAATTTCATAAAATTGTAGGTAGTCTTTCCATCTACACAATAGAAAAACTATATGATCAAGTTGTCATTCCAATAGTAAATGAAGTATATTTAGTTTGTTGTAACCAATTAGAAGACCACTTGCTCACATAAATGTGGCCTTATTAAATCTTAGTTGTTTGAGGAATACTTGTGCAATTTAACATCTTTGAAGATCAAATTATGCTACCATTCCTTTAGATAGTGGCCTTATGTATCTCAACAAAGTCAGAGAATGAGATAAAAGAGTTGATCTAGTTTGATTTTAGAAAAATAAAATACAGGAAGGGAAGAGACATGAATCCATTTTATTTTTCCATGGCCCATGTCTTTGGAATCCTTGACTTGTGCTAACCCTTCTAATAAGTCATTGGTCTCACCTGCTCCTTTTTTAATCATTGATGGGAATTTCCTCTTAGCTTGATACAACACATTGTATTTTGACAATGTTGATAGAGAGCCCTTGATAAATTGTTTTATCCCTAAAGTACTATATGTGGAAGTATTCTTGGGCCATCCGATGAAGATTTTTTTGGGGTAGATCCTTGCAATAAATAAATATTTTGAAAGGAATTTATTCCTCAAATAGCATTTAAAGGTCAATCCCCTTAATACTATTTACAGTTTCATATATGATATGGCCAACTTTAATTTTCACCCTTTGTTGCTAGCATCAACATAGTTATCAAAAAGTGGTTGAGTAACTTTAGAGGAAGCATAGTGATTACTTGAATTTGATGTCCTATGAGACTTTGACTTGTTTTATTTTGTTTGACAGTAATCTTCTCATAATACTCTTTTTTAGTAGGCACCTTCTCATTCCTGGGAAAGGCACTAAATTCGTTCTCCTCTCTACTATTTTTGTAGTATTTCAAATGTCTATCATAGTTATATGTACAGTAGTGGGGTCTTCCAAATATGATGGATCTGAAATCAAGTGAAGAAGGAAAAATAAGCTCAAAGTGAAAAATGATTGAAGGGACACTTACTAGGGATACAGAAGCAGCAATTTCCAACGACACTTAGTGGGGATACAGAAGCAATGATTTCCAGGGACACTTTTGAAGGAATGCTAGAGATTCTATCATTGACAAAGGAAAGTATTGGCAGCACATCACGTCATGCTATTGAATGTGAAACATATAGCCTTGCTGGTGAGGTAAGCTTGATATCTATAATTTTCTAGTATGGTAAACAAACAACTCATTTTATTTTTTCTTACTGTGGGTTTTTTACTTTTAGAAAATTAATGATGAAAATTGTCAAGGATTAGAGTGAAGAATGAATATCTTGCATGTAGATCATTTCTGCATTCATAGTAACTTATGAGAATCCTATACATTGGGTATTTTTCCTTGCATTAACTTATTTATCAATGTATTTTTAGTTAGAACTTGAAACCTCTTACATATGGATGTGGATACTATATCAAAAGACCAAACTGGTGTCTTTAACAAGATGCACAATATCCCCTTCCATTCTCTACTACCCAATGGTTTCTTGTTTGCCGTGGGATTCACCTATCCTCCCTGGAATTGATTGTTTGTGCAATCATATTTTCTACACAATCATACTTTATTTTTCTTTAAATTTGCAGCCATGTTTTTTGCACTTGTGAACACTAGAATAAAGATGTGAGACCATGGATGGATAGCCAGATCACCAAACAACATCCTTATGCCTTTGGATTAATTTGTTGGCTCAAGGACAACATTTGGTGGGTGTTAGCTGTTGAAATATTGTAACTTCAAATAATATTCTATATGTATCTTTTGTGGTCCCTGATGGTCCTACTAGGAGAACAACTTGTATTATCTTATACCCCGATGCTTCTAATCAGAATAACTAATAAGAGTCATGAGGTTGTCCCCTCTATTTGTAAAGGTGGGTCATTAGCACCTTAGTGTGGTTACTTGAGCCTACATGTGTAACTCAATCCTACATGATTAAATCGAGCCTACATGTCAGATGAGTTAATTCAAGTGAATAGATGAATATAAATAGAGGTGTGGTGCTCCTCATTTTAGACACACACACTCTCACTTATGTAGTGCATTAGTGGAGAAGAGAAGTAGCTGGAGAAGGAGGAGGATTAGGCTTTGATCTCCTTGCTAGTTTTATCTTTTATCTTTTTGGGGACATCTATATTGAGGAAGCTTTTGTTGGGTTTTTTCCTTTAGGGTTTTCCCAAGATAAATATTTGTGTTCCTTTTGTATGGTTGTGCTTGTCTATCTTTCAGTGATCATGTTTATATGCTTTTCTTATTAAAATGAAATGAAATACTGATGTCTTAGTTAAGCATATGAAAAGTTAACATGGTATCAGAGCCACCCTGAAAGAAGACATTGTGCAGCTACAGAAGCTAGGGATTCTTAATTTTTGGTTCTCTCTCCACAATCGATCAGCAAAAGAAGGCTAGGCTAACTCTCCATTGAAGGGCGCATCTTTCTGTCGAAGCGGAATTCGATTCCAAGCATTTTCAGTTTTTGGTGCGGGAAATTAGGGATTCTTGCAGAAGAGGAATTTTTGAGTGAGCCCAGCATAGGATTTATATCCTCTTCAAAATTGAAGTTTAGAGACTTAGATCAAGATTTTTGGTTGGGTGAAACTTTGGAAAAGTCAAACCCTAGTTTGACCCCGAGCTAGAAAAACCCTAAATACTAAAACTGCTAAGTTTTGGTAATTTCGCTATATTCTGATATTGGAAATGGATCAGGAGCTAAAAATTGTAGAGGTAGAAGATAAAATCCTGATGTAAAATTTTTCCAACATTCAGCCTCGTATTCGCTATATTCTTGGACATATGATCCCTCCAAGTTAGGGTTCCATCCTCTTCCAGAATTCATCCATAAACATGACACTTGGGGAAAACTAATGTATCTTAGGCTACAGAGATCCAAATGGAATTCCTGAAGATGTTCTAGAAATATAATGGACTTTAATTTCTATGGTAAACATTTTGAAACCTGAAGATGAACCAGTGACATGTGGCATGCCATACAACTTCACTGTTCTGAACATTCCTGTAACAGGTCACCTTGGGAAAATGATCATAAATACCAATTGGTGAACCAAATTCTGATGAAACATATGGTGTTGGATCAGGGACATGCGAGGTTACCTCAGTGATAAATTTCAGAAATAGAGGAGCAGTAATTTCAGAGATATCTCAGAAACAGTAACAGACATTTCTGCAGAAGAAATTGGAAAAGTAGGGCTTCCTGTTCCGGGAGCTTCCCTCCACTGTTTTCAGAAAAGGGGTACATTGAACAGATCCATTTGAAGAGATCTATCTTTCTATCCAATCAAATCTAAAATATTCAAAGTTTTGAAAATTAGGTTTTCTTTGACAAACCCTAGATCAGCCAGCTCCGGAAGCAGGACGGACACCTCAAATCGGTAAGATCTAATGTTTTGCTATTTGCATTTGAGGTTCTCATTTCAAAGTGATCTATCACATCAGCTTGATGATAATCTTGGTGAAGTTGAAAACTTCCAAGCATGGAAGTATTTGATCTCTCTGAAAAAAATGAATTGGACACCTACATGAGTAGAGAGGTTCCAGTTCTAGAGGGAGATAAGCCTCAAAGCCTTACACAAGAAGAACTTGATCAAGGCCAAGAATATCATTGTTGATTCAATCACGGATCAAATTGTACCACAAGTGTCTTCCCTAAAGACACCAAAGATGTTTGATTCCTTAATCAAGCTATTTGAAGATAAGAACATAATTCAGAAGATGGATTTGAGAAAATAGTTGAAGAATGTGAAGATCCAGAATGCATAACATCTTGAAGTGGTAGAAGAAGAAGTAGAGAATGGCCTCCCATGATAATGGGATTCATTCATGTGAGGAATGTGTGCCAAAATGAAGTGATTACTTTTAGTTGACTCTGGGAAGAAGAAGAAGCTCATCTCATAAGAAGAGAAGAAGAAAGATGGGAGCAAATTGAAGATCAAGCTCTCACCATTCAAAGAAGATCCCTCAAGTGATGAGGAATATGAAGAACTCAATTCTTGACGAACCTCTTATCCATCTTATCATTTGGATAAGAAATGATGATTTCATGGATGAAGAAGATGATGAAGTAGAATGATCAAGAAGGAGTCTACCCATGAAACAAACAAAATATAAGTATTCAATTGTCATTTAATGATATTGTTTTGTTATGCATTTGATTATATTCATTTGATGTGTTGTTTGCATGCATGTGATGGGTAAGTATCTCATGGTTCTATACAAATCTCCATTGTTACTTATCTAGAATGAAACATATTTGCTGACATATTGGATTAGTGCACAATCTCAATGATGTCACGGTAGAGATGGAAGGCATATAGAAAGTTTCTGTGAGATATGGATGAATGTTGTATTGGCTAAATAGTTGCATGATGCATATGAATTTGTAGTTATGCATATGTAGTTCTAACCATGTAACTGGTGCATTTGAATTGTAGGAAAGGTCCTGTACAACCTCCTAAAAGAAAAGAAGGATGAGACTTGTTTCGAAGAAAAAGTGATGACAATTCAATAAACATGAATCTGAAGCTCCCAGGGTCAGAGACACCATGACAAAAGAAAGAGCTTCAAAGAGTGGTAGATCCACCTCGAAGGATGAAGACCACCATGGGTATGAGAGATAACTCAAGATGAAGAAAAAAATGATATGAAAGAAGCTATGATCAAAGAATAATAGTTGATTATGGGGAATGATGTATATGATATGATTTCGAGACATAAAGGGAAGTACGTAGTATCTTCCATATGGATATGCAAGAACAAGTGTACAAAGCAAGAATCATGATTTGCCTCAGAAAGAATAGACTATGACATGACATACTCTATTGAACAGTATATACCAAGCATAGAATCACCTATACAGAATGAAGAAGGAAGATAATACTCCACTTCAGGGGGAGTGACTACAGAAGATATCTGAGTTCGACACGGTACGACATGATGGACAACTTTCTGATGGATCGAGACTTTACCAAGAGTAAAGTGGGTTCCAACCTTCAAAGTTGAATGCAGAAGACTAAGATATGTTGATGATCTAACAAGATGAACTCATGGAAGATGTTATGATGATGTTTTGGATATAGTACTCAAACCAGAACTATGATGGTAGTTGCTTCCATGATGAAGTAAAGACAATCCTTCCTTAATGGTATGATTGGGGAAGAGTTTTACAT
Organism: Pseudotsuga menziesii; assembly: GCA_001517045.1. Taxonomy (NCBI): domain Eukaryota; kingdom Viridiplantae; phylum Streptophyta; class Pinopsida; order Pinales; family Pinaceae; genus Pseudotsuga; species Pseudotsuga menziesii. The sequence continues at coordinate 330,751 of LPNX011181694.1, read as the reverse complement.
CGAAAGGATTTGAAGTTGAAGACATATGGACTCATATATGTAAGTTGAAGAAGGGCCTCTATGGCATGAAGCAAGCTCCCAGAGCTTGGTATGGAAGTTTCCTGTCAATTATGGGTTTTACCAAGAGTAAAGCTGATCCTAACCTTTATATCAAGGTTGTAGAAGATGAAACTGTCATCCTGTTATTATATGTGGATGACTTATTCTTGACAGGGAAGGATAAACAGAACATGGAAAGCAAGAAGAAACTAGCAGAAAATTTGAGATGAAATACCTTGGGTTAATGCACTATTTCCTAGGTCTGGAAATATGACAAAGTTTAGAAGAAACATTTCTCAAATTGGGAAAGTATGTGGTAGAGATATTGAAGAGATTAAATATGTTGGAATGCAAAGCCATGGCCACACCCATGGACTCCAAGCTGAAGCTGTTAGATGATGACTCATCAGATTTAGTAGATGCGACTCATTACAAATAGATCATTGGGTCATTGATGTACTTAACAAATACCAGACCAGACATTTGTTTTGCTGTGAACACCTTAATTCAATATCTTGTTCAACCAATATGGGTTCACCTAGTAGCTGAAAAACATGCGATGAGATATATGAAAGGGACTATAGACCTTGGTCTATACTATGATAGTAGCCATGACTACAGATTGTATGGCTATACAGATGCAGATTGGGTTGGAAGTATCTCAGACAGGAAAATCACATCAGGTAGATGCTTTTGTTTGGGATCTTCTATGAGTTCATGGTTTAGCAGGAAACAATCCAGTGTTTCTCTTAGAACAACAAAAGTAGAATACATAGCAGATTGCTCTACTAAGTTGTGAAGCCATATGGCTTTGAAAGCTGATATCAGGTCTCCTTGACCTGAAGATGGATACTACATTGATTCTATGTGATAAAGAGAGTTGTGATAACCGAGAACCCCATGTTCCGTCGTAACACATAGAAATCTGATATTTCTACATACAAGATAAAGATCCAGATGATGATGTTTCAGTATTCCCATACTGAAGATATAGATTATGCTTTCAGTATTCACATAATGGAGATACAGATGGTGATAGTTCACTATTCACATACTGAAGATGTATATGATGATGGTTCAGATGGTGATGTGTTGACGAAGCCTCTGTCCCGAGTAAAGTTTGAACACTTTCGAGACAAGATTGGTGTGGTTTGGAAAGACATTCCTTGAAAGGGGGAGTAGTGATGTTGTAATGGGATTGTATCATCCTGGGACATATCTCCAGAAGTAATCCAGAGACCTTAGTCTTTGAAAATGAAGAGAGATTGTATCATCTTGGGACATATGTCCAGAAGTAATCTGGTGACCTAGGTCATCGAGAATGTAGCAGGATTGTATCATCCTTGAACTTCGGTTCAGAATGGATCTGGTGAACTTCAGTCATCGAGAAGGTGGTAGGATTGTATCATCCTTGGACTTCGGTTCAGAATGGATCCGGTGAACTTCGGTCATCGAGAAGGTGATAGGATTGTATCATCCTTGGACTTCGGTTCAGAACGGATCCGGTGAATTTTGGTCATCGAGAAGGTGGCAAGATTGTATCATCCTTGAACTTTGGTTCAGAATGGATCCGATGAAATTCAGTCATCGAGAAGGTAGTAGGATTGTATCATCCTTGAACTTCGGTTCAGAATAGATCCGGTGACTTTGGTACTCGAGAACATGTGTTGATCCCATAATTCCAATAGGAAGGATTATCTAAGTTCCACATATGTGTTGATCCCATAATTCCAATAGTAAGGATTGTCTAAGTTCCACAAATGTGTTGATCCCGTAATTCCGAAAGGAAGGATCGTTAGCAACTCCGTAAAGACCTAAATCCATTAATTCCAATAGGAAGGATTGTTAGTAGCTTCGTAAAGACTTGATCCTATAATTCCGAAATGAAGGATCGTCTGAGCTCCACAAATGTGTTGATCCCATAATTCTAAAAGGAAGGATCATTAGTAACTTCGTAAAGACCTAAATCCTGTAATTTCGACAAGAAGGATCGTCTGAGTACCACAGACATGTTGATCCCGTAATTCCGAAAGGAAGGATCATGTTGATGTTTTGATGATGATGATGTTGATGTTTTGATGATGTTGATGTTTTGATGATGATGATGTACTGATCGAAATATCAGAGTGTGATGATGATGATATTTTGATGTTTTGATGATGTTGAATGTTTTGATCATAATGATGTTTTGATGATGTTGATGTTTTCATGATGATGATGTTTTTATGATGATGATGATGTACTGATCAAAATATTAGAGTATGATGATGATGTACTGATCGAACGATCAAGAGTATGATGATGACGATGTACTGATTGAAAGATCAAAGTGTGATGATGATGATGATCAGTATGTGATGATGATGACATACTGATAAAAAGATCAGAACATGATGATGATGATTCTGTTTGAGAGTTGAAGTATGATGATGGGGATGATCACGATGTTACTAATAAGAATGTGATGATGTTGCTGATCGAAAGGTCAAAATGCCGAAGATGTCTTTTCTAATAAAAAGATCAAAGTGCTGAAGATATTGCTGATCAAAATGATGAACATATTGGTGATGATCGAAAGGTCAAAGTGCTGAAGATGTTGCTGCTAATCGAAAGGTCAAAGTGTTGAAGATGTTGCTGATCGAAAGGTCAAAGTGCTGAATATGTTGCTGATTGACAGGTCAAAGTGCTGAAGATGTTGCTGCTGATAGAAAGGTCTAAGTGCTGAAGATCTTGCTGAAGATGTTGTTAATCGAAAGATCAAAGTGTTGAAGATGTTGCTGATCAAAAGGTCAAAAGATGCGTTGATGTTGATTAAAGAGTTGTTGTCATCAAATATTGAAGATGAAGACTATATGATGTTGAAAAGCTTCCAATGATTTATAGATGTGTTACTCTGATGATGTTGATGATGTCCTCTCCTACTATTGTTGTTGTTGATGTTGTTGTAGAATACCCTTCTTGTTAAGGGGGAGTGTTGAAATATTGTAACTTCGAAGAATATTCTATATGTATCTTTTGTGGTCCTCGATGGTCCTATTGGG